>JALBCR010003144.1:600000-872421 GCA_030710515.1 Abscondita cerata
TTTATTTTGAAAGTGCTGGCTTTTGATATATTACGCCCTTGGTGTAAAGAAAGCTAAACCAGTAGGTTTTAAGCTCATCGTTGAGAGCGGAGACAACAAATTTCTTTGCCTATACAACGTGATAATGCTGCTATTATCATTGGATCGGTCCCAAAATTAAGCGCTTTGGATGAAACTAATAATTTATGATTTATTGTTTACTATAGACCCAAATTAAAAATAAATTTACAAATAATTAAAAAGGTAATAAAATTATAATCTCATTAATATTAATATGGAAGTGGAAAACGTAGAAGAAGAAGTAATTCTATATACATAAATAGAAATCCAAAAGTTTATTTAGATAGACAAAATCCATTACATCTAAAGATCTAATTGCAAAGGTTACAATGTAATAACTTTGTGCGTCACATTACTATCATATGCACTGGTATTATCCACAAAACAATGTGGAAGGAAATTGTTAATCTTCCAATCAATTTCATCCTATGAAGGTTTTACATCATTAACATGACCTATTAGAATATACACAAAGAGCTAGATATGTACCTAAACACATAAATTACATTACATAACGTGTATCTTCTTCTTCTTACATGCGTAGCAGGCACTCTGTTGGTCTTTATTGAGAACTGTTACCTTTTCCCTGTTTTCAATTTGCTATGTTTTTTTCTAAATCGTCCCAATTTTGAGAGTGTGTCATCTTTTTCTAGCAATAGTATAATTTTTATTATAATTACCAATTTACCACATAAACACGTTATACTTACATCATTGTTTTCCATGCTGAACCGCACTTAATTTATACCACTGCAATGTTAGAGATTGGGTTTAAAATTGCGAAAATGAGTTAACACGGTTTGAAATGTCACAAAAAAACCGCGCTAAGAAGTTTATTGGGTACTAACGTTAATGCCATTGTTTATACGTGGGCGAGAATCATGATACCAAAGAGTATATAATTAGGATGATACTTTGTTTTGTTAGTATTGCGATAAGGTTTCGTTTATGTTTTCAAGGACGGTTGACCACTATATTAAACCGAAATTATGACAATTTTTTCCTTGTTCGTTTATTTAAATACAGGTCAAATGAAAGTGTCGTACGGTAATTAAGTGAAGAAAAATTAAAATGAAAATCAAAAATATGACTGGCCACAAAATGTGAAATACTCGTAGCCAACGCTGCGATTGTACCCGTGTCGATTTTGTTTTATATTTACTTTAAATAACATTTCTGGCAACTGGCTTGCTAGTTGTTTATAAATTATTAAACAATTGTATTAAATTTATGTAAACATTTGGTTAATCAAATATAATTTTGTTCAAACATACACATCATCTTCTTCGATATCAGTGGAAAATATCAGTATCTTGATTTTTCGACATACTACCATAATTTTTTCATTTACAATCCAAACCAAATTTTGACCTTTCTTTTATGTAAACCCACTTTGAAGTGTTTATCGCAACAAAACAGCGACAACAAAGTTCTAACGTCATTTGGCATTGGATGTTATTCTGATGATGAGTTTGATATTCATCAAGTATTAAGAATTAAAACGAGTGTCGGCTTCTTCATGATTAGCGATTATGTTACACCATTGATTATAAATGGTTATACCATAACTCAGAAACATATGAATTTCTATATTTACAATCACCAGCAGAATCGATGGAATTAAAGTTCATTAAAGGCATTAAATGATTTTCAAATCTCAAAAGAATCTGACACGTTTCTAATTTGAATTGTGTTTGGAATAGGAATGTCATACATTAATTTGGCAGTATTAATATTGCCTTGACTTCTACAAGTTTGTGAAATTAAAAAGACTTCAGCCTATAGGTAAAATCGTAGCTTTATTAAGAAGATTTTTTTTCCAGATTTATCTTGTTTTAATTCGGCTGCTTTCATAATTTTGAATAATCATTTCTTTGTTGATTTCTTAGGAATTTCTTTTTCCGACGGATTGATCGTAGTGATTTCCACATATTAAACACACATTCTCCTCCATTACAACTATATAGAAAAATGTAATTCAATATATCTCATCTATTTTCAAATTATAGTTACTTAGAAACTTAAAAAAATGGACCATAAAAACTAAATTACAAACGTGCAATGCTACAGCCCCTGCTGGTTTGACACATTCATACACCTACGTACACCTTTACCTCATTCACAGTTGTTGCAAAAATGTTATTCCAAGTAATTATAAACCAATCATAAACACTAACAAAATCAACACGGATAACATAGCAGCGTTGGCTATTTCAGTTCGATTCTGGTCTACCTTTATGGCGGATATGCACACTATACGTAACGAGGTATATTTTAAAAATTCGATTTCTCCAAAACCGTAAAACGTAGGTTCTTGATTTTTTTAAACTTTTATACTATTTTGTCAACATTTGATTCCGCATAAGTGCAATAAAATTTTTAATAATAAAAAAGTTAATGTAGACATTTGATATAAGTGACTTGGAAGCCTATTTTGACCACAAGGGCTCTAAAATAGAAAAATGTTGTAAATTGTATTCGCAGCGCTATAGTTGTTTGAAACGCTTTTTTAAAATTCAATTTCAAAAGAGAAAACTGATTTTTCAAAAATTGGCACTAATAAAAAAAGTTTGCGCTTTCCATTTCAGATGACAAAAATTATGCTTGATAAGAAGTTGTAGGTCTTATTTAGTTATACCTCGATTTAAAAACAGTCATAATAATATGAGACCGATTTTACTCCACTAAAGAGCAACCATTTTCAATTGCATAGAATCTTAATTTTTAGTCGTCAAAACAACAAATAACTATATGTCAAGGCGAAATACTTCACCTTACTAGTAACCCGGAATATGAGGAACACGTGACCTCTGCTATAATTTACGTAGATTATGAAAGTATCGACCAAATACTTGAACCACACGATACCGTTTATTTAAATAACGGAAAAATACGACTGAGTGTAATAGAAATTGGTAAATTCTTTATGATACTGTACAAACTTTTTAAATTATCCTTTTAGAACATAAAGGAATCAAGTGTTTAGTTGAAAGTACCGGTGAATTATACAGCCGTGCAAATGTATATTTACCAGGTATTCCAATCAAAACTCCAGAACTAACTAAGAAGGATCTAGAGGAAATCAGATTTGGAATTGATCACAAAATAGATGTCTTGTTTATACCTAACGTTAGATCGAAGGATACAATCATCAAATTGCGTGATTTACTTGGTAAATACCTTTTCTTTGGCAGTATTTGAATCTCGTAAAATTTTTGCAGGGGAGAAAGGAAAAACGATTCAAATAATTCCAAAGATTGATAGTTTTCAAGCACTAAATAGAGTAGATGACATAATTGAAGTTTCGGATGGAATCGTAATTAATCGTTCAGCGTTAGCAGTTGATATGCCTGTTGAAAAGTTGTTTTGGCACAAAAATCTATTATTGCGAAATGTAATAAGGTAATCAAATTTATTTGATTAGCAGGTAAACTAAATTAACCATCAAGTGGTTTTGAAAAATATTTTCTAGTTGACTTCAAGAGTTACTGTAAAATAATAATAATTATTGAAAAAGAAAAACAGCAAAAACCTGTAATATAACTTGGGTGGTAGACCAGAAAGTGGAAAATTGACACTGGTAAAGTTACTTTACCGATCTCTCAAGTTTTACTCTCTGGTCTAGACTTTTAAATTTGACTTTCTGGTCTATTGAAAGGACCATTTTAGTGATCGGTTATTAAAAAATAGGATTTTCGAATCAAGCAATTCTTGCATCAATAATACGTATCATAAAGGTCCTTATAGTACCTTTGTTATCCCAATTCTTTATATAAAACTCAACTTTGATAAAATATTTATTTTTGAGACCAAAAATCATTCTTCTTTATTTTTTGGCAAAGTGCAAATTTCAAGAAGAGAAATACTTCACCTGTCATCACTTGTCGGTGCCGGCACCGTTGTTGAAAAAAGTTTTAAGGTAAGGTACATAATCGTAATTGGGGTCAACTTGATACATTTTACATTCAAGTTTTGAAAATCTGAATTCTTTTGTAGACACTTAATTTGTGAAAATTGTTTTAACGGCAAAGTAGCACATCTTTATGACATACGGTGTTTTTACCTCATTTACGAACGAAGCTATATTATGGTTTACTAATCTGAAGCATATCTGAAGTTAAGCCATATTTTGTATTCTCTGTCCTGATTATCTGTTTTTCCATTATTTTGTTTGCTATTTGTTTAATCTACTATTTTTTTCGTCATTGTCGTGACTGGCGCTTGGACTGGTCCATTATATGTCGTCATGCAATGGCTGTGTTGTTATATTTTATGTTCTTATTTACCTTCAATAATGTTTACACACTTAATTAATATTATTACAAATGAGTACTAAGGGTTAGCATGTTTAGTTTTAGTGGTTTTCCTAAACCTTGAAGAAAAAGATTTAGCAAGACGATCCAATCCACAATTGCACACGGTTTTGCCACCACACTATACAGATTTATACTGATCTTCTGGAGCACCATACATAACACTTACATCACAATACAATATTGATTTGTATAAAGTACTCCTCTTCGAAACGATAGGTGTTAGAGTTTCATATAAATCAGAGCATTAGTTTTCAAGTTACAGTTGTTTTGGTGACGCTAATTTTGTGATTGTACAAACAATGGAGAAAACGAAATTTTGTGTGTTGATAAAACGCACTGTTTTTGATGACTAAGAATACAGTTTGAGCAAAGCAATGGCTTGATAAGTGTTATGAAGACTCTGCTGTATCAAATCAACTGTCGAAGGTTAGTTTGCTGAGTGTGGTGGAACAAACACGAATGACGCCCTCATTCGTCAGTTGTTCCAAAAAACATAAAAAAGTGCGAAATTCGTTTTGGGAGACCGAAAAGTCAAACTGTACAATACAGCTGATACTTTACAGATCTCAACGGTAGCATATACACTATTTTTCATGAAGACTTGTCCATGAGAAAACTGTGTCCACATAGAGGTTCATCAGTGCACCAAAAACAACAAGACGTCGATGATTTGGAGCGCTGTTTACGTAATGTCGGTATGTTACCACGAATGAAACGTGGACCAACCGCTAGACATCGGTAGTCAACTAAGTGAACAGCAGTCGATGATAGTCGTACGAAGTGACCAAAACGCAAAAAGTTGCTCGGTAAGGTTTTTAGGAGTCGCATGGTGTTTTATTCATCGACTACCTTGACAAAGGCAAGACCATCAACAGCTAATACTACATTTAACTATTGGTGCCGGACAATGCACTGTGTCACAAACTTAGGTCACAAGTCGTTGGCTACGATGTCAAAACTGAACAAATTGAAGTTCGAATTGCTTTCGCATCTAACATATTTCCCGGATCTGGTTCCCAGTGACTATTACCACTTCGCAAACCTCAAAAAAGAATAGAAAAAAACAAACGTCCAGTTTTAGGCGAAAGATAACGTATTACAAAAAAGGCATAGGAATATTAGAGAGGCGTTGAAATATATTGACGAATAACATCGAATTCTAAAAAAATGTTTCTTAGTAGTTAGCCTCGAACCTTATTGGGTGTTGAGTTAAGTCATCTCTTTTTTTTTAATATACCGTTTTTTTTTAAATCAAGCATACAAAATTATTTATGGATACTATTTCAAAATCTCTCCGAGATTATTGAGGTCAGTTCTTAGCTCGATATTTAAATTTTTATTATCCGGGATAATAAGGTACTAATGGATCTTCGTGTACATTATGAACATTTAAACTGTGTGAAACAAAAAGAAAACGAATATGTATGGTGCTACTGCTACAACCTCATGCTACCGTAGGTCATTCAAATATTAAAGTATATTAAGAATCTTCGCGGCAGATCGTGTGAGAACTTTTTAAAAAGTTGATTCTTCTATCTTTAATAAAAAATTAATAATTATAGTAATAATTTCCAAGATATTGCACAATTGCAAACAAACATCGAGAACCACTCAACAGCTATTTTGTCCTTTTGAGTCTTTTCAGGAGTGTAAGTTCATAGTTGTACTGTGGACTAAATACCCGAAGATATTAGCATCGGGGCGACGTGGAACATTGGTCAAAATGCTTGTTTTTAAATATATTTGTTTTCTCGTGTTTTAGGTTGGTAAACCAGTGATATGTTCGTCTGAAATATTGAACTCTATGACGACTTGCGGTGCTCAACCAACAAAATCCGAAATTTGCGACATTTCAAATGCAATTTTGGATGGAGTCGATAGTTTTTTGCTTTCACAAGAAACAGCAACCGGAGCTGATCCATTAGAAGCTCTTTCAATTTTAAACAATATTTGTAAAGAGGCTGAAGACGCGGTGTATCAAAAACAAGTGTTTCAAGAACTTTTAGATCATTCATTACCTCCGTTAGAACCACTTTATGCGCTTATTGTGTCTGCTGTACAAGCATCACTAAAATGTAAAGCTGCCGCAATTATTATGACATCAACGACAGGTCGTTGTGCTAAAACCGTTTCTATGTACAGACCACGATGTCCAATTATAGCAGTAACGCGTTTATGCCATGTAGCAAGGCTTATGCATATATACCGTGGTATCGAGCCACTATTGTACGTCAGTAAGTAAACATACAATTTTTATATTTGCAACACTTAGTATAGCTGGTATTGGTACCCACCTTATCAAATATTGCACATGATTAAGAAAAATAGAAGATCGTGTTTGACTTATAATTGATAAACCCTTATTTGTAGATCCGGTTCACAAATGTTGGCTTAAAGATGTAGAAAAACGAATTCAATTTGGAATTACATGGGGTAAAGTGACCGGAATAATCCGCGGAGGGGATGCGCTCATTACATTATATAGTTCACAGCCTGGAGCTGGATTTGTAAATACTCTTCGTGTAATTTATGCATCAGAATATGATACAATTTCTTCATAGAATTATATTGTACTATTTGTGATTTAATTTTTTTTGTACGAACCCCTTAGAAGAATATTGTCAAAAATAAAACAAAGTTTTGTTAATCTTTGACGTCTGTGTAAGCTGCACTGATTTTATTAAATTTTATTTAGTAAATGTAAACGTAAACAAATTTTTAGTTTGTTATTACCCCAGTCAATAGAGCAAATAATAAATAAATTTTTGACAAAAATAATAGTAGAGTACCGCTTGTGCTATGTAATTGTAAATAGTATAAACTACCTTAGTCATGTTTTATACCGAAAATGAATTGTCATTATACGGTTTATTAACATTTAAATGCAAAAAACGTGTTTTTTTAATTATTTTTTCAGTTGAGTAAAAAGTAATGAAAAGTTAATGGTGTAAGAAAAAAAGTTGTAGAGGATAAAAATACGAACAAAATCAGGGCTAGCTCGTCTCGATCGGATAATAATTTTCCAAGAAAAGTTGGAAAAAGTGGAATATTTGCGCTTTTCTTTAAAAATTCGTAGATCGGTTAATTTTTGAGATGTAGCGTAAATCTTTTGAAATATAGAAGGTAATTATTCTTATTTAATGTGTACAAAATCCTAAAATTGTCGGGCAATTAGTTTATGCATAATTGCGATTTAAATTTTTAATGCAATATCTTCAATCAATTCTAAATGCTCGTGTGATTGGCAGAAATAAAAAAAAGTTTTGAACGTGAAATGGAAAGGAACAAAACGTATATTTTCATTTTTGATAAAATGATATTTAACACCGAAAATACATGCAAAGTTGACTGGAATTGACAGAGAACGAGCAAACAGTGGAGTGGTGGGGGTACCCGGTCGCTACAGCCGTTTGAGGGGGACTGCGATTATAAGGGGGTTGCGAGCGGCCGGGTACCCCACTTTCCATCGCCTCCACGCTCTCGGTCAATTGCAGTCATCTTTGCATGCTTTTTTCGCTGTCAAATATCATTTTATCGAAAAATCAGAATATAAATTTTATTCCTTTACATTTCACGTTTAAAAATATTTTAAATTTCACATAACTGAATGATAACTTCTAGGATACGAGATACAGCTCACAGATAAAAACAAGAGCACTGAGGTGGCGTCGTTATTTGAAAAGTACAGGCCAAGCAAAAAGCATTTTGGCGCAAATTTAAATATTTGTAGTTAATTAAAATTCTTAAACTTTTGTAATATAGTTAAATATATTTTTCTAAGGTTTATTCATAACAAAACTCTTAACTCAGCGAGCAATTACAATTATTATGTAAAAGTGTCAAATGAAACACTAACAATAACAACACGATTGTGTATTGTTCTACACGGTATGTACCTGCAAGCAGTGATTGGATGATATATTACCACCACGAGTTTTTAAAATTAGTTCGCATATTTTCCGGGGTTTTTGTTTTATTCTGTGCGTTGTATATAAACATTTCCATAACAACCGGGCGTAATAAGAGGGCGTAATAAATTCATTACGCCCTCAAAAAATTGTTTGATCTTAACTGATGATCTATTAAATAATCAAATTTATTTTATAAAGTACAATTTGTAATACATACTTACAATGAATTAAGTATTATTTTTATATTTTGCTTTCGATTTAACGGGCAGCAAACTTTACGTAGCTTTTTCAGCATTTTCTTATACACATTCTAGTACGGCATTCATAATTGCAATTCAATGCCAAATTTGAGAATTAATTAACCATTTGTTTTGTTTTATACCTACCAGATATTATAGGTATTTGCGTAGGTAAGTCGATGCGCCCAAAGATGCCAATTCTATTTGTTTTAAGAATACAAAGTGAAAAATAAAATCTTGTATGCACCACGGCGTTACTGAATGACTACGCCTGGAGAACCATGAATACAGCTCGAGGGCTTTAGCACTTGGTGCATAAATAGCTATTATTTCTGACAATCGGACCATTGCATGAGCATTCAGCCTCCATTGAAAATATTGCGTTAAAAAATTTAAATTGCAATTATGCATAAACTAATTGCCCGATAATTTCAGGTTAAGTACGTATTACCTCTTATTTCTCAAAAGCTTTACGCTACATCTCAAAAACTGACGGATCTACGAATTTTTAAACAAAAACGTAAATATTTCACTTTTATCGAGTTTTCACGGAAATTTATTATCCGATCGAGACGATTTGCCGCTCATTTTATTTGAATTTTTATCTTTTACAACTTTTTTGTGACACCATTAACAGTGGTTTATTGCTTTTTACTCAACTGAAAAAAGAATGAAAAAAGCACATTTTTTTTGCATTTAAATGATAATAAACAATATAATGACAATTCATTATCGGCATAAAACATGACTATAAGGTAGTTTATACTATTACAACTACATGGCACAGGCGGTATCATACTATTATTTTTGTCAAAAATGTATCTGTATTTACTGTACTATATTTTAAATATCATGATTGTGAATCTTCTTGTTCTCAATCTTAGCAAGGAGTATATGATTTGATCTTAGTGAAATAGATGTTGTTTCAGCATGGCACATACATCCCAAATTGCAACGTATGCTTTGCAAAATTCAGTTTTTAAAGTCTATTTTTACATAATTCTTTCCTAGGACATTTTAAAGTCGACATATTCATTATCAAAATAATCAACTGAAATTGCACCATAGGGGTTCGTCAGTGAACGGGAAAATTTAAAACTCCTATATTTACGTATGTTTTTATTTTAACATAAATGTTTTTACAGTTTTCTGTTCAGTTAGACTCGCGATTTTATTTTTTAAAAATAACAATTGATAACTGAAGTGGGTTTTCAGAGCTTCAATATCGACTATTCTGTTATGGCAGTTCGAACTCTATCAATGTTTTCTAGCCTTCTAATACTTCTTGCTGCTCCTTTATGTTTTAAATTTCATGTGAACCCAGTTTCTTTAAACTTTGCTTCCCATAACTTAATTGCATGAATAGACGGTACCCGCACATGACGCGGAATATTAAACCAATTGCGAAATAACCTTCTCACGGTTGTCGCGGAGTTACCATTTTTACAATTTAACACAGAAAGCATGACGGGCACCTGATCACTGTTCTATGTTTACTAAATATCATAATATCATTAAATTCAGCACCCTCACCCAAACGTCAAATGAATAATCAAACTTTTAAATTTTCCCGCTTCACTGTCGAACCCTGTACATTATACCGAGCGATCATAAAGTCTTAGATTTATTAATTTATTTATTCGTATGGTTCATTTTCATTATTGTATAAGTGTTATGTATGTTATGTTATGTAAGTGTGGCTATGACTTTGATATTAGCAAATTTTTTATGTCTTTGATAACTTCAGCTAATCAATTTATTGTCAGTGTTTATCAATTTTTTATACAAAAATGGTGTTTTGGTCAGGATATAATAGTTATTTATGATCAAGGCACTAAAGTTTGATTTTTCATGACGAATATGTTTTAGTTGCAGAAGCTATAACCGAGGCAAATAAAACACGTGAGTCATGAAAAAGAACTTTAGTGTTGAGGTGCATATTACATTTTTTCCGAAATTCCAAAGTTTGAACAAAACCGAAGAATTTGTTAACGTTCTTTAATCACTAAATGCAATCAGCTGTTTTGATTTTTACGCGACAAATGTTTGCACTGCGCATTCGCTATTCTAAAATTTACATACATTTTACTCATCTCTACCGGCAAAAATGTGAACTTAAAAATCGTCGTATGAATTACTTTAGTGCCGATTTTATTTACTTTACTGCGGATTTTTTGTTGCTTTAGTGATGATTTCGGAAAAAAAGATTTATTATTGAATCTTATATCCGCAATTGCGTTTTCAATAACAGCGTATGGTCATACAGCACTGTGTTTCGGCCCGGGAAAGATTTAGATGTATTATACAGGGTGAATTACCACACGGGACGGGGATTTATAGCGAAACGGTAAAAGTTTTACAAGTTTTGTCTTTTTAGTAGCTTGCAGGTTAATAAATTTTACATTTTAAAATTATTTTGTAATATACAATATGTCCCAAAAAAGTGTGGGGCATCAAAGTTATATTTTTCTTATAAGACACTCTGTATTTTATTGCGTTTCTTGATTGCCCCTAGTAAATAAGGTATACTTTCATAAAGGTTCCCTATAACTAAATACAGAGCGTTTTGGGTTACGTCGATTTTTCTAAAAATATGGAGTATTCAAAAAATCAGTATCATCTAATCCAACAGATCATAACAAATTTATTCTTACATGTAAATAGTTGGATATTTTATAAATGTATTCCATGATTAAATATTAAACATCTCTTTACAGGGTGTTCAGAATTTACAGGTTAATTATTAAATCATTCAAACGTCCCGTTGGTGGTGATTCACCCTATATATGCAACCAACAATACACATCTTTTTATTAAAGACTTTTCTAATGTCAAAATCATAGCCACCTCTTATCTAAAAACTTTATGGTAGCTCGGTACTTACATCACAAAACACAATAATGAAAAATAATGTATAATGCAATGTATACCGTGTGTCTCAGATAATCTGAAGCATTCTGTTTAACATGGAGAATTTGAAAAGTCCGATTTATATGTTCCCAAAGTGTTTTTAGGATATTTCCACTATCAGAACACTTAACAATCTCTACTAGAAAACGTTTCGCGTAATAATTTCTAAAATTTAACCACATATATTAAAAATATTAGAAAAAAATATTTAATAATATTTAAAATGTATGAGGGTTCAAATCTCAGTCCAATTTCTTTTTTTAGTTGTGTTATTATTTGAAAAGAACAGCGTTTAATTTCTATCGGTAAAGAAACATAAGTTTTATTTTTTTACTTGAACTGGCCGATAAAAGTTAAATTTACAAGTTATCAAAAAGAAAATTGGTATTTTTTAACAAGAAATTACTAAAAGGAACAGGAATACTGATCCGTAACATATTAAAAATATTTGAAAAAATATTTAATAATATTTTAAAACATACGACGGTTCAAGTCCCAGTCTTTTTTTTTTTTTTAGTTGAACTGGCAATTGATTTATTCGAATAATATTTAATCAGAGAGTTTTTAGATATTGTAAAATCAAACGCTAAAATTACGTGAGTAAAATTACGCTTAATTTCCATCGGTAAAGAGACATAATTAAAAATTGTACTTTTTATTTGAACTGGCAATGGATTTATTAGAATAATATTTAATTAGAGATTTTTGGATATCGTAAAATAAAACGCTAAAATTCAAAGTTCAAACAGCAGCTAAATTTACGAGGATGTATTGATATCTTGTTAGCCTAAACCAGTTCCTTGCATAAACAAAATATTGCGTTACCATAGCAATGAACAATAACTTATTAGAAGTGTCAGTGTAAAGTTTGACGACAAAAAAGTAAACCAGAGTCACGCAATAAATTAAATGAAAAAGATGTCCACCGAAATTGTGAAAATCGAAAATTGGAGTATCGAGCCATTATCAAGTACCTGTATTTAAAAGGGTTAAGAGGTAAGCAGATTTACGAAGATATGCTTAATACCCTTGGTGATCAATGTCCTTCGTATGCAACCGTCAAAAATTGGAATGCAAGCTTCAAAAGAGGTAAATTTTCCATTGAAGATGATGACCGATTGGGAAGGCCAGTTTCTGTGTCAGTCCCCGAAAATATCAATGCAGTTCATGACATGATTTTATCAGACCGTCGAATTGGGCTAAAACGGATATCTGAAGCACTGAATATTTCATACGAACGCGTTCATCATATGGTTCACGTCAATTTGGACATGAGAAAAATTGCTGCAAAATGGATCCCCAAATGTTTGAATGTTGACCAAAAGCGTGCAAGGGTAGAAGCATCGCGTTTGATCTGTGCTCGATTTGAAAACGATGTAGACTTCTTAAACCGAATTGTTACTATGGATGAGACTTGGGTACATTTCTACGATCCAGAAACAAAGCAACAATCGATGGAATGGCGACACTCTGGTTCTCCAAGACCTAAGAAGTTTCGTGTCCAAAAATCTGCTGGAAAAGTTCTTGCTTCAGTTTTTGGGATTGCCATGGAGTAATCATGATTGATTTTTGGATAAGAGTAGAACAATAACTGGAGATTACTATTCGACATTACTGACCACTCTACGGAAAAATATTAAAGAGAAAAGACGCGGAAAGCTATCCAAAGGTGTTTTGTTTTTGCAGGACAACGCCCCTGAACACAAATCTCATGTTGCCATGCAAAAAATTCGTGATTTAGGGTTTGAATTACTAGAACACCCCCTTATTCACCCGATTTGGCTCCGTCCGACTATCACCTCTTTCCTCAACTGAAAAAAGTTTAAAAGGTCGTACATTTTCTTCCAACAAGGAGGTAATAGAAGCTGTGGAGGTCTGGTTTGCAGAGCAAGAAGAAAAAATTTTTTGAAAGGTCTAGAGACGTTGCAGGTTTGCTGTAATAAATGTATCCAATTAAGAGGAGAATATGTTAAGTAATAAAATATTTTGACATTGAAATTTTGTTTGGTTCTATAGTACGCTAAGTATTTTTAATATATCCTCGTATATTTTGGTATGGGATCATATTTTGAAAGAAAATTACCTAGAATAATTATTATTTCAAAAACCGGTGTAAATAGGTATAGGGAACTATTCAAAAAAAGATATCAGTAAAAAATTGCAATTCTAAAAATTGAATAATATACAGAGTGTTTAATTTAAAATTAACAAGTTGTTACTACTTTTGAGTAGAAGCAGCAACACCGTATGCCTATTTAGGCAGTAGCCAAATTTTCAGATTAGTTCTATGCCCCGTTTTCCATAAACGTCTAACCTACCATCGACTATTAATGACCCTGTGTACGGATATAAGTTGTAAATTTGCGAACTATGTTTTACCTTAACAAATAGAGCCTCATATTAACAGTTTAGTTTATTAACAGCAGTTACTTTATATTTATTCTTTATTGCAATAAAAACACCACCACCCCTTTTTTTGCCAGTTATTTCTTCTGATCTATCACATCGAAAAAGATTGACATTGACATTTAGGTCAATTACCTCTGCATCGTGTATCGACGAAGATAAATTAGATTCCGTTATAAAAATTAAATCGTATCCGGATACGGATTTACTTTAGTACGCAATCTCCTAATGTTCTGATAATATGCTGTTAGTTTAAGAACCATATGGAATCGTTTTCTAAAAAACAAATTATATAATATTTTTAATAATAATACAAAGTACTTATAAAGTATCAAGTATTTAATTAAAAAATAATGACAAAACTAATCTATTTAAAAATGTAAAAAAAAGAAAAGAAAAAATAATACGTAAACAATAGTTATTTGTCCAACAAGTGAGGAAAGCGATTCTTTTTCCCATTCGAGCTCGAGTGAGAGTGGAAAAAGGCTTTCCTCATGTGTTAGACACAACATTTTTTCCACGACATTCTCCAAAAAAAAAACAACCTAATGAAAGAAGTAATATTTAATAGGTGGGTTCCAATAGTGTCGCTACAGTATTCTATAGTATCGGCGTAGTTTCAATCTGTCATAGCGCAGTCGCGTAATTCTAACCAATAAATGTAGGGTAGTAATGTTTGAGAGTCGAAATATAAGATATTAAATTAAACAATCCTGATTGAATACTAAATTAAATTGTTTAACTAACTACTAGGTGCATATAATTCTAATGAAACATTTTTACATTTTTTAAAGAGGCATTTTTGTAACACGACATTATTTTCCTCGCTAGTGAGGAAAAACCAATTTTCTTCACTATTTGTAGGTAAGAACTGTCCGTTTTCTAAGTATGTCGTGGAAAAAAGTGTGTTTCTTCTCTTTTAATTTAATATTGATTGTTACGCAACGTTTGCATTTCATGATATCAGTTTGTTTTCTTCAGTTCGCCTTCGCGATAGATAGTATATTTTTATTTGTATTTATAACAATACGTCCATCGGAAGTCCAAACATTTTTGCTGCCATATTTTTCCATCGACTTTTTGAGCAGAAACCATCTAGGTTTGGTTAAATCCTCACGGATCATTATTCCTGTTCCTTTTAGTAATTTCTTGTTAAAGAATACCAATTTTCTTTTTTTAATAACTTGTAAATTTAACGATTATTGGCCGGTACTTTGGTTTGTTACTCGCTGATATTTTATCGCCTGTGATTACATTTCCAATACGATTCAGGTCGGGTAAATGACAATATTCTACTATACTCAGTATACTATTGGCGCGGAGTAATAAACCTGTCAGAATTATCGAATCTCCCGTATTGCAGTGGCGTAGGTACCTGATACGTTTGAAAACCATATTTTTAGTAAGTAAATATATTATAATAGTAAAATCTACCTTGATATGAATTATTATGTGGTTTCTTTTATTGTTTCAATCCTTACTTTGTGGAATCTATTTTTCATAGTAAATAATTTAATTCAGCAATATTCCACCGTATCTTGGTATAATACCCACATCTACGGTTATGATTCTCGTTTCGTCAGTACCTGGGCTGATGGCGACGTGTTTACACAGATTAAACTATTGTTCTCAGACCCTAGATGGGTCGATATGCTACAAGAGCGGCACAATGATCGTATTTTGGTTAGAATTTATTGGTTTTTACTTACCGTACAAGTACCGCTTTCACAAGAAAATAAAGAATTATTTCAAGCAATTATGATTTATTACTTCGCGCCAATAGTATACAGGCTTTAAATCAATTGCCAGTTCAAGTAAAAAAATAAAACTTATGTCTCTTTACCGATAGAAATTAAACACTGTTCTTTTCAAATAATAACACAACTAAAAAGAAATTGGACTGATTTGAACCCTCGTACATTTTAAATATTATTAAATATTTTAACAAATAGTTTTAATATATGTGGTTAAATTTTAGAAATTATTACGCAAAACGTTTTCTAATAGACATTGTTAAGTGTTCTGTTAGTGGAAAGATCCTAAAAACACTTTGGTGACATATAAATCGCACTTATCAAATTCCCCATGGGCCATGTTAAACTCGCATTTTACATTTGACCCGTCTAGTCTTTTCTACAGATCAATGTGATGAAGCAGTTTAACACAATTCGCAATATTATATCTGAATATTAAATTTTTAGACTCTTCTCATCAATTTCAAATGCTCTTTTAACTATCTGCTAAAAGTTTCATCGCAATAATTGCCCTTGGAAGATGGACAAACAGTAGGTACTGCAAAGATTTGAAATAATCCGAAACGCAGACACGAGCCGATACTTTTTATATTTTATGATTAATAAATCAATAGGATTAAAATAGTTGATGACGTGACCTCTGGCACACAAAATTAAATATAGAACAAAGTTAAATGTTACAAAATGCATATACTTACGTTCCGAAAATGTGAATTTTTGTTAACCGCATTTTATAGAACATGTTACAGCAAGATCTTGTTATTGAACCATTAATTAAGTTGATAAGAAGACCCCTGTAAACAAATTGATAACATTATTGTGAAATTTACAAAAACATATTTTATGTAAATATGAACATTTCCAACAATACTATTAACGTCAGCAATTTGTTTTTATGACCTAATTGAACACAATTATTTACAAAAGTAAATAAATTGCAAAATTAAAGTGCAGATTTGACATCTAAAAGTTATTCTCCTTTGCGAGATTCGAGATGCGAATAATTTAAGAAACATATGGCTACATCATATGATAAATAACCTATCTGGAGCATTATGTCACATTTTTTTGGCAATATTTTATCATTAACAGACGGAATATTTCAAAACATATTTTTTTTATTCAAATTTGTATATTCCTTCCTTATTTTAGAGAAGTAAAATCAGTTTTTTAATAATACATTTTATATCGCGTTGTCTTTTATTTTATATTTATAAAATTCAGTTAAGTCGTTCTCCTAAAGCTTGACCCTTACACCAAACAAATATGTTTGCTATGGATGTATTTCGTCATCATCAGTTTGAACCTATGTAGTCTATACTATTTTTTGACAATTATCTGATAATGTTTTATTTTTTCCACGCGTGAATGTAATTAATATGTACAGTCGAAGCTTATTACCTATATTTTGAAATAATGAAACAATGCTCTGAGAGTATATTTTGAACTGACTCTAAACAAAAGTTACATATACATGATAAAAATTCTGTCTACGCATCACACAAGTATTGAATTATGGACTTTTAATATTAACAAATTATGTATACTGAATATTTTAAAGAAACTAGGAAATTTTATTTTATCTTGTTCCGACATACAATGGAAACAAGCGTGTGCGCAGAACTCTACATCGTTACAATACTAACAAACATGCAAAAAAGGGGGTTTTAGAAAAAAATAGTTCAAACAAAATTTATAAACAATAAAATTTTCTCCCATTACTTTTTTTGTATGATTGAAATTTTTGGAGATACTGTTAAAACAGTTAATGTACCTAACGTCATTGGCATATCTCAGTAATTACTTATCGAATCAAAAAATAGTTTAAACATAAGTTATATATATATATTACAAACATCTATTATTTAACGAAAAATGTGTAAAGTAAATAATTTTGTCAATATTCTAAGTATTAAAAATCTATGTAGGTTAACGGCTCTTTTGGCTCGACAGGTTATACCCAAAACCTAATCATTATATATTATGTGGTATTATAAATAAGACATACAAACATGTGGTTTTCTTGATACCTTGATCACATACGGAAGGACCGCCAGTCGGCCATCGGTGAAAATTTTGCTTCATTATAACTTACTAACTCTTATTTATCAAAAAATTTTAAAAAATGGGATGTAAAAATTTTCAGTTTGAAGGCGTCGCATAACTCCCTATCTTAATTATAAGATGTGGAGTAAAAATACGATAGGGACGGATTATAACCCAAAAAAGCAACAACCTGAAAGACAGGTTTGCAAAAACAATAGTATGTTGCGTCAATCATGGGTTTAGAGTTTTGTACAACAAAAGATAAGTTACCTACACCAAATGGTAGAGTGCGTCAAAAGTTATCCATTACACCTACAATATTGACTGAAAAAGGCTAGTAAAATACTTTTTTTTATAAGTAAAAGGTGCTATTTTTGCAGAGATTTTGAATGGAAATACTTGGAAACAAATTTTTAACTAAAAAAGTTCAATATATTGCGCTGAAATTAAATAATGAAAAAGTCGGTCAATTTCAGTCATATTTGTATGCATTTTTCCCGTATCAAATATCATTTTATCAAAAAATGAGAATATACGTTCTGTCCAGTACTAAACGAGCTCTACGACTCAAGAGCGACGATCACCATTACTCCACGCCATAGATTTATATACATTGTACCTATATCCATAACTACAATCTTTTCAATACAGTGAGAAGTGTGTCTTCATTCAGAAGGCGCTCCGAGCCATTTGCCATTTGTCAATCGGGCATAAATTTAAATTATTTATACTATTCACCGAAAAAGCTAGGTATTAAAACTAACTAGGTATACTAGATATACTAACTAGGTATACCGAAGTTCACAAAAATTGAAATGTAGATTATCTTAATCTATAAAGCTGCACTATTATTCTGCTCTTGATGCTGATCAATAATTGTTAACATATTGATACAGCAACAAATTGTTTTTAGTCATCTACACATTTAGTTGAATGTGACAAAATGATTAATATGAATTCAAAACATATGCAACAACTAATTTGGATTTCTAAGGATGTTACAAAAAAACACATAAAGAAAATTGTAATTTTTTTATTATAGTAGTCGTTACAGTTATTTAAGTAACTAACAGCTATAAATTATGAATTCGAAAACATCTTAAAAACACTTTCAGGACATATAAATCTAACTTTTCAAAGTCCCCATGTTAAATAGAATGCTTCAGATTTTCCGGGATACACGGTATATAGTAGAGGTTAAGCATCAACACAAGCAGTAAAAAAAGTGCCACTACTGCATCGTGCATACTACAAAGAGTAGTAACGTAGTAACGCATTAATATCTGCGTCAGCAGTCGTGCTCATCAATGTAAATATAACTTGTGTAAATATTGTACATAGCATAATGTAAGATACTAACCGGCGCGGGCGTATACATTCTAACCAACGCTGCGGCTACAAAGGCTCTTCACTAATTCACCAATGACGGCACAGTGGTGACCCCGACGTGAGTTGCGCAGTCGCGCTCATCAATGTAGGTAAATATAACTCGTGTAAATATTGTAGTACATAGCATAATGTAAGTGTCGACAATAAATCATACAGATCACGGTGGGTGTACTTCTTCCAACCAATACTGCGACCACCAAGGCGTCCTATCATCAATTCACCATGAAACCACAGTGGTGACCCTTGACGTTATAAATCGGCCACAGGTATATACTAATTTTTTTAATATGTCTACAAAATCGACGGGAAAACGACCGCCAGTGAGCCCGCTACGCTCGCTGCCAAAACAACGCGTAGCATCATTGCGTCCGCCATGGATATCTTCAGCACCAACACCCAAAGTCATTGACAACTCTTTTGCCAAACGGAAACTACAAGTGCTAGAGGTTATTTTATGTTGATTTAACTTGAATACCTTAATCCGAAAATGCTTCCTAAGTGAGCTTACAGCCCTTTGAAGAAGACCTCATTATATGAATTTTCTTTAAGTCATTCAAAAACGATCTTTCCACCCACGCCAGGTATATTCCATTCTGCTACGCGGCATACGTTATAGCGCGAGAGTTACCACTCGTTTTGTTGGTCCAAGAGCAGACTAATATTCATCATATCATAGTCCGCCATGGTAAATAAAACACACCAAACACATAAAAACACAATTATTTGGAGAATGCAACATGTGACGGAGGTATCAACGATCAATTAATTGAAACAATCAAAGAAATGAAATTTGGATTGCAGCAGGATGAGGTTACTGATTATAAATAAGGATGAAGGATGCACATTTGATAATCATGTGTTGATTGTACTGCATCTGAACTTAGTTCTGCGGAAGAAGTCTAAAAAGTTATGTTTGTTGTTCTACCACATACTGACAATCAATAGTCGAACCTATCTTATACGGGATTAAGAGATTTTTACGAGACGAGGAGATTTTACTTCGTCACAGTTATTACTAAGATTATAACTATCAGTATCCAATGTATGCCGGTCACAGGACACAGTTTTTCTGGTTTTTTAAAATTATAAAATCAATTTGTCCGTTCATATGGCAATTTATATAATTTATTCCTTGTAGGGAAGAATTTTTAAATCATTTTAAGAAGTCAAACCTTTCGTTCATTGGGAATGTGTACTCATTCCGAAAATTTTCCACAGATGAATAATTGTACTTCAAACGTGCCATAGATAATACAAGCTTTCTGCGGAGAATTCCACATCGCGCCGATACTAATGATCGTCTAAGAACGTATAGAAAGTGTGGAACTTTTGATAGAAAAAGTGAAAAAAATTGATATGTTGCAACCTTTTCGAGTTAATTAATTTTGTTTCTAAAACTCAATACTTTAAATCTATATGCATCACATGGTTTTTATTTTTATAACCCCGGCATCACGAAATAAATGTATGATACAAAATATTCATATACTAATAACTGATGCAATTCAATAAATACCACAATCAGTGTGAAATGGTCAATTAATTTAAAATCAAAACGAGGTTATGGGTTAATCCAATTTGATACGGAACATTTTTCTAAATTTGTATCCAGTTTTAACTGGAATTACGTTATCTACTAAGTTCGAAAGTTAAAAAAATATCTGTGCCAAATCTAAAAAAAATGTTTATTTAATTTAATCAGTTTTCACGTGATTAATGTATTTGTAACTCAAAAATAGGTTTTTATTGTAATTGTCATAATTTTTAACACACACGTGTACCCAATCACATAAATCTAGTTTGAAAGACAGTAAATTTGGGTACATATTAACTTATTGACTGCTTGTATGACCTAACAATGCTGGATTCCGTTGTTTAAATAAAATTTGTATTACAGAAACTATTTTAACCAGTCAACAACAGTGTATAAATAAGCTTTGGACAAAAGTTATTTGTATAGGCACACAAAGGTAATTTCAAAATGATATCTGCCATACAATTCAAGGTATAGGTACAATGAAGAGTTTGTAATTTTCTAAAAATTTTAAAGTATTTTATATAGTACCTACCTATATAGTACCTCAATAAATTTAATATTTTGAAGCATAATTAAAGAAAAAAAATTCCAAAATTTATTTACTACAAAATTTATCAATAGGTCAACATACTCGTGTTCGCAACTTTCAATTTAAATCCGGTTAATTCTTTGGAGTTAAATCTAAAACTCAATTTAGAATTTTAATAAATTTTTAACCAAGTTTTTTGGCTATCAATAGACCGACCTTTCAGTGATTTTTATCTTAATGAATAATATTTTATTTATAGAAAATAAGAACCGCAATACAATGTATGTGTTAATTATAAAAGATACGAGACGTATATCTTTCTCTTTTAATTTATTTTTATCTGTTGTGCATAATTAGAAAGTCAAAGTTTATTGTGTTATAAAACTTGAGTTTTATGCAACTTAAGAACGTAATCGGCAGAAGTATTACTGACATATTTTTCTTGTTTTTTTATTATTGTGTAATTGGTACTAATTAATCCCCTGTAGATTCGACAATAATTTGCACTCGCATAATAGGCATCAACAGTAATTTTAACTCTATATATATACAGTGATGGGCAAAAGTATGAAAACAGCTAAATACTTTAAAGACCGTCAAAGATATATTTATAAAATTTGGTACTTTTATATTATTTGATATTCTAAATAAAATGGAGCTATCTGTATTATAATACAACTTCCGGTTTAACAAGAAGTTGCTTTAAGTTTGAAATTTTAAATAGAAATATTTAGCTGTTTCCATATTTTTGCCCATCACTATAGACATTGTTTTTTTAAAACAATGCTATAGACTACTGTATACAATGAATTAGGAAATGAAATCAATTCCTGTAAAAGGAAAATGTATATAAAAGATAACAGTATGTACCTAAAGGCTAAAATTTTGTTAATCTGTCTAAATAGTGCATCTCTAAACAATACGTATCTTTAACGCAAGTTTTATTGGTATTGTACATAAAACGCAATAATGTTTTCTTAGGAACTTCAATTAATCCTTTAACTTTGAAATGCTCCATAGCGCAAAATAATTAACCATATGGGCTTTACAAAATATTATAGTTATGAACCCAAGTTTTTCTAAAAAACGCAACACAATTGCATAACCTTCAGACGTTTCGCCTTGAAAATTAAATTAATAGATATAGAGACGGTTCAGAATCTTATGAACCGTGACCTTGTGTTAAAAAAATATATGAAACGATGGTAAGTAATAAATTGACATTTAATTTGTTTTCTAGAAATTAAGCTATTTTTTGTAGGACGAATGAACAAAATTTTGACAATAAGTGATTGCAGCACCACGGTTCATAAGATTCTGAAATGCCTATACCAGGTTATTGTTTTGTATGTTATAATTCTTAGTCCTTTCTGAGTACTACAATCTACACTGTAAAAAAATTTATCTTTAATAATTTAAACTAATTTTTGATTTTTTTTTGGTTTTTTACAAAATAATTTTTTTTTCTACAAAAAACAATTAATTTTTTAGACATTTATATTAATCCACAAGTCGCAAATCACCAAATTACTGCAATTACAGATATTTGTTATAAATTGATTATATTTAAAAACGTATTCAACAACATTTTTCATGAAAAAAAACATTTTTTAAATTTATAATATTCTAACACGCTATTACAGTATTGCACTTTTCAATACATTCAAAATCTTTGATTGGTAGTTTTTTAGATGTTGATGATCCACCGGCTACGGAAAAAAGCATTTTTGAAAAAAATTTACAAGCAAATCATCGCATTTTTTCTTTCCAAAAGTTATCATCTTTCTGTATTGTTTCGGTCAGCAAGCCATGCGGAGTCCATACGACAAAAAAACAGAATTTTCTGTTTGTAATTCTGAGCTGCCCCTGAACCTGATAATAATAATTGTGGTTCCTTTTAGTTTTATTTCCTTCCAAGATGTTTAAAAATCGAAATCAATGTCTGTTTCTGGAGAACAATTCGATGCTGGTTACCGGACATTTTATATCGATAAGTCCATCCTCTTCTATCAGCCCATCTGGAGATGCAGCTAAACAATTATATTGCTTATCAATAAACATTCTTTTACGATTAATTTATATTTTTCCTCAAATTCTTTAATGGCTATTATTTCGTGATCTGGACCCCAACGTGTAAAATTGATCCGTAAAATTTTGAATACAACATATTTTTAACTAAATTTGCACAATGTGTAGTATTTTGCATTTTGCAAATTAACCCAAAGTTAGAAGCTGTCTTCTTCTTGTCTTTATAAGGTATTGTTAATTTGTTCAATCGTGATAAACAGAATTTCATCAATTTCTTCTGAGCTTTTACTTATCATTGAGAGCAATTGTTCCTCTCGCATCTTATACTCTCCCAATGATAAGACTTCATTGTCATTACTATCAATGTCACCATAATTTATGTCGCCTGAAACAATTGATGTTTTCTTTTTTTTAAATGTATCTGGAAACAATTGCTTTTTAACTTTTATCCATTCTCGTCGTCTATTTAATCTATCAATGAATTTTTTAGTAACTTTACCGGGACTGGTACTCATTGCTTTTCTATGAATTATCCTTGTTAATTGTACAAGTCTAGAATTATACGATATTAGAACCGCTTCACATCGTGTAAGAACGTCTACCATAAAAGTTGATTCGTTTGCCCCCTACGAACTTAGCTAGAACAGAATTGTAACATTCGACCGACCGCATTATTATTCATGTTTAATAATAAATTTTCGGTATTTCTTGCGACTCGTTCTACTACCACCATAATGTCCTCATATAATCCCGAGTCCTTCATTTCAGCAACCCAATTTTTTCCTTGTTCAGAGTTTGAACCAGTGCAGAAATACTTTGAACATTGAGTGTGTTGGCCGAATACTGGATTTGGTCTATCTAAAATATCTAAACGAAGTTGTTTTATTTTCGCAGCATCATTGTCATTAGCAAACCCCACTGCACATTGAACACTGGTACGCAATATCTTAATGGAATTGATCAAAACATTTATTTTGTTTTTTGTAAGATCCTTTAATTTCGCACAATAGTTGCGTAACAAGTGTTAAATGTTCTGGAGATTGGCGATTTTTACTTTTAACACGAGAGCACGCATAACAATATTTATTTCGAATTCCTACATATATTAATTTTCCAGTTTTTTGCCAACTATTACGCCTACACCAGAAGAAGCATTATAATTTAAGAAAAATGCCAACAGTTAACTGTAACGGCATGTGTGTGTTAAACATTTTTCTTAGTTTATACTACTCATACGTGTCAATGTTTACACGAGATGTCGCAAGACACATATTTTACTTATGTTCATTGCTCCACGAGAGCTTAAAAGACCAACCGCCGTCTTGTACAGTCGTATACCGCGCTTAAGTATACACCTCTCATGAGCTCACAATAAGAGCGAAATGCTGCATCAGGTGTTCTTTTGTTGCGTGTGTACTTCTGTACAAGTTATCTTGGCTTTATCGGCAACGTGTGTTACAAGCATTAAAGCTATTGCTTAGATAGCGCTTTGCACTTTAACACACACATGCCGTTACAGTTAACTGTTGGCATTTTTCTTAGTTTATACTATTCATACGTGTCAATGTTTACACGAGTTGTCGCAAGACACATATTTTACTTACATTATAATTTACTCCATGCTCCGCTTACTCCATGCCCCATCCGCTACAACGGTTATCATAGGGATACCATCAGCGGCTACTCTACCTTCAGATATCGTTTTTCGGGCTTTCTTTTTCACCAGCACTTTTCATCAATTTCCAAACGCTATCGTGTATATGCATAGATAATCAATCTTCAGTTTTCGAAAACAAATGTGATCCCATAAATCGTACATCAACAGTATAGCAATTCGCCTAGTTGGAAATATCTAATTTCTATTGCAATATAACCCAATACCAATGATTTATTTACATTGTAATACATGATCGTCACTATTTGTTTCTATTGTCTTTTTTGAATTACACATTTTACAAAACACTGTAAATTTACTTTGCACTCCAACTCTTTGTTGATTTATTGTTTGCAAATTCTTGGTACTACAAGAGAAAAGCTCAACATGTAACAAAAGTGAACACATCAAAAAACTGCACCAAAAGACTATATTCGGACACGTGTTTTAATAGCTAAGCTATCATCATCAGCGAACCGATAGTGTTTTAGCTATAGGACACTATAGTATTGTTTGACAGGTAATTACATTTTACATTTGTTGTTGATATAAAATACAGGGTGTTTCATTTAAATGAAGCAAGTTACTGCGGTTCAAAACATGTCATTATTAAATCTTATTTTGTACACATCATGTATATGATAATAGATTTTTCACAAGTGCTACATAAAATCTGATCAATTGATAGACTTCAATGGAAATTTAGTTTGGAGAAAGAGAATAGTTGCTGAGATATGAATCGGCAAAATTGTAACGACTTTTTCATAAAATACAAAATATCTCAAAAACCTTTAGGTTTAAGTAAGGTAAACTTCTATAAAATCCTTTCTTATTTTGTTCGTAGAAACTGAAAATGTAATAATATACAGGGCATTCCATAAGAAAAAACATAACTTTGATACGTTTTGTGTATTTTGGAACACCTGTATATTTCGAAAATAATTTTAAAATATTCCTCCGATAGGTCTCTATCCATCCCAGATATATTTTTCCAATTTTATTGAATAGTTTGGCTGTAATATTCCGTGTCGTATACCGTGAATAACTCTGTATATACAATTTTCTTTGTTTTTCCGCAAGTAATCGTTAATATCTTTAAAAGTATGCATTTTAGTAAGAAACGTTTCAAACAAAAGTTGTTCAGCGTTAAATTTGCCACAAGAATTGAATATTCCGATTTTCATTTTGTTTGGATTTTCCACATGTAGAGCGGGAGAATGACTTTTCAAAGCTAAATTTCTTCTGGCCATGATATAGAGGGTATATATCGTTACTTAAAGTGATTTTCATGGCAAAATTCCCACAATTCGACCATATTTTCCGGCTTAGAAAAATTAATTTTTTTTTCTGTGACTTTATTGTATGATACATCGATTTATAGGTTTTTGGGGTCGCTAATCACGTTTTTTACTCTATTTTCATCTGAAAATTCTTAGAAAACACATAATTAGAAAATGGAAATTTTTTTTGTCTTCAATATTGTATGGAAAATCGAATAATGGGTTTTTGGGGTCGCAAATTACGTTTTTGAACTCTATTTTGATCTAAAAAGTCATGAAAAATATATTTGAAGAATAACATATTTAATAATAGGTTTTCCGCTCTACAGGTGAAAAATTCAATGAAAATGAAAATCGAAATAGTCAATTCTTGTGGCAAATTTAACGTTAAACAACTTTTGTTTGAAACTTTTTTTCCTAAAATGCATACTTTTAAAGATATTAACGATTATTTGCGGAAAAATAAAGAAAATTGTACATGTATACATATATAAAACAATGTTTTCCGAGTTTGGAGGTTTTCTCGGATTATTTTTTTTTTCGTAATCTACGGAAAATTTCTTAACTTTTACCACCCTTATCTCATTTCCCAAAAAAAATCCCATCCAAAACGGCTGTTTTAGCGATAAATACTAAGAGTATCTTTTGTAAGCAAAATTGAATGAAGAATAGGTCTGCCCAGTCAAAAATGACATACAATGCGACACAAAAAAGTTATGGTTAATTAAATTCAGGAACAACACTGTAGGTGGTGGCTCTAACATTAAACAAAAAACTAAGTTAATATTAGAGTTTTTCGTCATCAATAAACCCAGTATCTCAAATTTCGTCCAATTTCCATGTTACTTAACAAAAATATAAGCAAAAAACCAAATAAAATAGTTTTTTTGGACGCCCTGTATATTAGAAACCAAGCCGTTGCGGACCAATGTCTATATGATCTTATTATCTTAAAATTAGTCAAAGATGCACCCTATAAAGTTTGTACAAGTACATAATTAACACCCTGTATACGTACAGGTAGACGTGAATGAACTCATTATAATTACGACGGGGACCTACTTATGAACATATGAACAAGTATTTAAGTTTACTAAAACATAAATACAATAAGAAAAATATAATACGATGTTATAACTGCAATGAGATTAATAAAATAAAGAAACAAAATAATACTCTGCAGTTTACATATAAGTACATTAGGAATATTGTATTTTGTGATATTTTTTGGGCGACCATTAAAGTTATAAAAACAAACAAATTTTGTCAGCAAAGACATTACCAGTGTAACAAGTAACCATTAATGAAAACTTCGGCTGTAAGGTAGTGTGAGATTATTACCTATGTTTATTTAACCTCTATCCCAATTGAATTTTATGTTGATAATCAAGTACACGTCATAATATATTATTCTATGAGTTAATAATTTTAATTACATACATCTATATCTTTATTTGAACTTTTTGTTCTCTCTTGACGATATTTGTCGATCTGGAACCATTATCTCCCCAGATGCGTTATTAAAACAACGAGATCGGTTACATAGAAAATAGTTTATGTGATTAAAAATGAAACACACACACACATGTCTGTAATGACATCCGATTTCTCCCAAATACAGTAGTACACACACAACTTGTCTATTTTCTCCAGTTGTTTAACAATACTATTTACACTGATAATAATGAGATATGAAACTTGATGACATTTTGTTAAAAAAATGTGTAACCTCTGCAAATTACATTATATTTTAAACATTACATTACATGATTTTACCATTCATGAATTACTAATTCAATTAAAGACTGACGAAGATGCTTTTAAGACAAACTGGATAAATATGGGCTAATAGATATTTACGTGACATGTGCGTAAATAGATTCTTTGGAAATGAGTGCCAGTGGCATTGGCACGAATTCCCGAATATTGTTTACGCACAAGTTGCGTATCCTATTTTTTGCACGATATTTTCTAAATATTGTGAATCCACAATTATGGTTCGTTCAAGTGGAAGCTAAATTTTACACATACGCCATTCGATCTGATGCTACAAAATACTACATTGTCATAAGTGCATTAGATAGTGTTGCATTACAGCAAGTGTCTGTGTCGGATATCGTTGTGTCACTCCCAGTTGAAAACAAATACGTAAACCTGAAAAAAGAATTAAAAAACGATTTACTGACTGAAGAAAAATAACTACGTAAAGTGCTTTTCTATAAAATTAATATTAAATAACCACAACGTGATGGGTTGTCGCCGCATACTATGGCATAATATGTAACTGTTTTTAGTTACAAATCATTTATTCAGCACAACGGATAATTTTAATCGTACAGATTAAAAAGAATAGTTACTACCTATGCGCAATCCTGGGATGCTATTGTACTTAAACCAGGCATTAGTTAATGTTTTTCGATAAATGCAGTCATGTAGTTTTTTTAAAACTGTAATAATAAACAAAATATAAATAAAACACCACAGGGTTGTCATATGAGTTAGTGTGAGTAAACTGCTTTTATGAAGAAATGTAGATAATTTTATTGTAAAGACTTTGGTTTCAAGTTTTCTTTAGTTAGCAGATATTGAGGGTTGTTTGAAATTGGATAATGTATAAGAAAGTGAAGTATATCTACAAACTCATAAAAAAACGCAAAGAAAAGTATGTATGTCTGTAAAAAATAGCAGTTAGCATCGCGTCGCAGCGCCCCGCGTTGCGGCAACTGCTGCTCATAATTGTTAGCGGGTTATTTACTACAACTGTTCTCACTAAGACAGCCCAGGACACCACAGCGCAGCGCTTTACGTCACTTCAATACCCAGCAGACTGTAAAGTAGGTACTAGCAACAGAATCACTAGTTTCTGTTACCAATGTTTTTTCGCTAGTTTCTTGTTACATTCACATCCGCTAGATAAACGCAGCTGTATCGATCAACGGTATTACAATCAATGGTACCTATTACAATATTAAGAGATTATTTATGTTAACACGTACAGTTCTTATAACTCTAATAAATACACACAATATTACACATTATTAACTGTCAATTCGCAACTGACTCAACAATTACATATGACTACGCTTTTATGGTTGTAGAATATTCTAGAAGATAATCGGATATTCAGAAGAAGGAAAATTCTAGGACGTCATCATTCTAACTTATTCTAGTAACTCCAATGGCGTAACAATAAAATTTATAGTCTAATAATTTTCGTTGTAATAAAATTTATATTCTGATAATTTTTGTTTTAAAAAGTTATTATACAATGCTGAAGTCTTGCACCAAATATATCATACATCCAGTATTGACGTTATCTTTTCCTTTTCTTGTTTTCTAAATCATGGCAATTGCAAGCACATCATCATCCGACGATGAACTGCATTCGTCACTGCCTGTTTTTTACATCCCACTGGAAAAAACGCAACTAAACGCTTAGGTACGATATTATTTTCTCCGTACAAAATTCTGCTGATTTTCGCAGTTTACTATGACGCGTGGTGCTGCTTCGCGCTGCTAAGTGATGCTCTAATGAAAATCGATCTTGAAACAGTTCTTTAGTAAATCTAGTAAAAGAGAGTGCGAATGCCATGTGATAAAAAAAAGCAAATCATAACGCAAAGTTCGCATGATACATTGTTTCTAGCAACTTTTATTCATGTAATTTTTGTAAAGTAAATTTTTTTTATGTTCTCGATATTGACCATGATGGATTAAAAATTATGGATTTCGTACCGAAAAAAATTGAAGTACGACTAGACTTTGATAACTAGAGTTAGCTGAGTTTTTAGGTTGTCATTTAACGTGTTACGAACAAGTAACAGTATTTTCGCATAAAATATTTGAAAATGTTATACAGAAAACATTTTTAGCAAAAAAAAATCGTTAAGTATTTATGAATCTTTCAGTAACATAATAAGAAAATTTTAAATAAATTATTCAAATAATTTGTAATTTAAAATAGTTATGCCAGGATATACAGTGGTAACCCCTAGCAACTTGTTTTTTTAAGGTAGGGATCTTGTACTAATCTAATTCACTTACCCCTCTCCAATAACACCACATGCACTAGTTAGTCGCGAAATTTCACCTCAATCAAACGCAGTAACTCATCAAAACAACACCGATAGCTGAAACAAAGCACATTTTTTTGTAAATTTTATAAGACATTACAATCGCCAATCAAGGTTCGTTGGCGGCGATGGAATCATCGTATACTAATTGATTAAGGACTCGGTTTTCTTTTTATACATGCTTCATATAGTGAAGGTGTACTAAAACAACTGCCTTTTTTAGCTATTCGACGTTTTGCTCTAACATACGGGGGCTTTATCAAGGCAAAATTTTCTTTCCGGCAACTGTGTTATAACTTTATGAGAATTTAGTATTAAAAGTTTTATATTTCATTAGGTAAACTTCTGAATATTGAAGAGTTTATACTAGACAAAATTATACTTTCTAGGATAATATAGAATATCAATATTTGGACCCTTACTATAGATTTTGATCTCTATTAGAAACATTGATTTTTGTAAAATGTAATTTTTTAGCGTAGGGGAGGGTCGTACAACACCGGGTGGTCTGATAAAAGCAGGTACCAGGCCCATTCAGTGACCGTTTGGCAACATTTAATCCGTAGACGCCAAACTTTATGCATGTACACTGTCTAGATCAAACAGAAAAAACAATACGTGTTAAAAGGTATCGTGGTTCTGTCAAATAATTTGTGAATGTATATGCTATTAACTATTATGCTATTAATTGTGATTGATCGATGTATTTTTTGTCGTTTTGTCATTGAATATTATTGTATAAGGTGTAATTCTGATCATAATAAGGCATTTCAACCCTTTTGCTAAAATGGCGTCTGTGGGGCTAACAAACCCTTGTTTTCATTCTAGTGTGTGTAATTTCTGTTGAATTTCTGTACTTTTAGTGGTTGTTTTAAATAAGTTAGTTATATAATCTGTAAAAGGGTATTTTAAGTCAATTTATGTTTAAAATTACAAATAATAGGGATTCTAAGAAACTTAACACTATAACGATTTCCTCTACTGCCACAGTTCACTACACAACAAAATGCTGACATTATGGTAAATTACAAATCAATTAAACGTATTAAAAACGTATATTAAAATCCTATAACTCATGGATAAAACCCATGTAATTATACGTAAGTTTGCCCTGCAGTAGCCATTCAGATCTTTGACAGCTATCTGACAGCGCATTGAAATGCCTTATTCTGTTCTCAATACTATAACCTAACATTGTAATTGACAGTTTGTCTTAATGAATCATAGTCTTACAAAACCGGGTAGTAGGGAGCTTTACAAAATCGGATACCCGATCCGAAGCTTTGGCCACTATTTCTAACACATCCCCATCACCTAAACAGGTGGCTATAAAAGTTGTGACACCTATGGCATCACGTTTGTCTACTTTTCAACCCAGTTGTAGTTTCTCATCAGTTTCACCCAGAGATATTTTCAAACTTCCACAGGTAACAAGAAAACCACCTGATAATAAAAGAAAAAGAGGAAAAGCTGCAGTTATAACATCATCTCCATATAAAGCAGAACTGGAAAAGGATTCTGCAAAACCTGCCTTAAAAAGAGGAGTAAAGAATTTGAAGTTGGCAGAAGGAAGAAAATAAAGCGAAGTTTGGAAGGAAAATATCTAAATCATAAATCAAGTCAGCTAGTAAAAAACTGGAAGATGATTCTGAGAGTTCAGAGGAAGAAGAGCAGGATGATGCGTGTTTATATTACAATGAATTGTTTTCAAATTCAAAAGACAAGGTTGGATTCATTGTGGTAGGTGTGAAAAGTGGTTACATGACGCTTGTGTTGGGTGTGATGACGATGAAAGTTACTTTATTTGTGTTTTTTGTGCTTAAGCTTTGTTAAAATAATTACTTTAAGTCATGTGGTAACTTCCCTGTAATTAAAAATGTTTTCAATCATTTACTTTGGTTTTCTTACCAGTACTCGGTTAAGTAATACCGGTTGTACAAAACTGGGTACTATGACATTTTTTTGGACACAAAACTGGTACTACTAATTTGACAATACCGGAAATTGAAATGAAGCATCATATCAGTTTTATTTTGAAAAGGTACACGCACAATATAAGAACCCAGAACAAAAAATCGCATTGATCATTGATTTTAATTAATTGTATACAGTATCTCCAGATGCTTCGAGTACCCAAGGAACCACTAAAAGATAGGGGACTTCTTAAGTTGCAGCCTAGAATTCCAAGCCCGGAGGACATCTTATAGTTGACTCAACCAAAAAATTCTCGATTTTAGCATAAATGGCTCGGTATATTTTTTGCCCAGCGGTAAAATATTTTCAAAGGCAGACTAAAATTTGCAAGCACCGTAATTAGATTGACAGCGAATCAGTGAACTTATATAATTTTTCAAGAAAAGTATGTCCACAAGTGAACAACAATTACATCTGGATGATCATCTGCGTGAAAATAATTCTCATTGAAGAGAGTTAAATGAGTTACTGGTTTTCTTCTTTTTATATTGTGTATTTAAAAAGATCAAGCGATGATTTACGTTTTTATTATTATGTAGATAAATGTTAAAATTTTCGAATAAATCTTTTTAAGTTATTGATTTTAACAATTTCTTAAAATGATGCCACTCAAAATCAAACTTTGGTAGCTCACAATACAAAACTAAGATATTACAAGTAGCATCGGGTCATTTAGGTATTGTTTTAAGTATCTGCTTTACATTTTGTTTCTAAAAAGCAAAATTTTGTTGTAAATAACAGTAAGGCCTGCTTTTAATTTTGTAAACTACAGAGTGTGGACCGCTTTATAGTCAAATTATTATTATTTGCAATAATTCCAATTAGGTAGCATCTAATAATACAAACTTTGATATCAGTTTTAGTACAACGCAAGACTATAAAAACCTTTCACTCAACAAGAAGTAAGGACAACTAAGATATCAGTGCAAGACTAAAAGCAAAGACTAAACGTTCTTGGCCGCATCATTCTGTAAGAACAAAATTACAAAAATAGTGCAGGTTTGACATATAAAATGCAATCAAAATCCATACTCAAAACTATTATACTTGATGGTAGATAGCATTGTCATTAATTTCGAATTTTAAAGTGGAAAGTACTACGTAAACATGTGCATATAATAAATTGACGAAACCAGAAAATTCCAGTTCTAACAACGATATATACACTAGACACTGCTTCAAGCTTAGTGTTGGTAGTGTTACAAGTTTCGAAATACAGCAAGTCAACCACTGAAAGTACAACAAAAATAGTAAAGTCTTTATATTAATACTTTTATGTAGTAAAATATTCCATAGTATTATTTTTCTAATAAAGTTATTTAAATGATAAACGATTTCAAAGACGTGTTTAAATAAAAACACGGTTATCAACTTCTTTATCAAGCGACTACGCAATTCCAGATTTATTCCATTCAATATATGTTAATGTAAGATCACAACATTTAAACAACCAATAGAACGTTTTACTGAAATCGGGCACTATTTAAGCAAGTGATCTCGAATAACTTAGATTAAAAAGCGCATTCGCCGCTATTAAGTTCAAACCGTAAACATCAAAAATGGGTTTAGGTAGTGGTACGACGTCGAGGTCTTTGAATTTTGGTGCTGGACCAGCCAAACTACCTACAGAAGTAAGTTACCGGAATTTTACAGTGTATATGTGCTAAAAAATAAAACTTAAACAAACCCGATTACGAGGAGTAATGTATTATCAAAGAACTTATTTTACAAATAATATATCGAAATAGAATTTAATTGTGCCCCGTTCAAAGTCTTCGCTAGTCTAAGGGTCGATACTGATTACTGAGTGATCTCGATTGGAACGTTTTTTTTTTAAATGATTACAAGTTCAAATTAAATACGGATTTTCTAAAAATCTTAATACGAATTTATTGCATAGGTTTTAGAAGAAGTACAAGATGAGGTGCTTTCATACTTATCATCGGGAATGAGTTTAATGGAGATGAGTCATAGATCCAAAGAATATGCAAAAATTAACAAAGATGCTCAAGACGCGGTCAGAGAATTATTGTAAGTACGTACATCTTTAATTTTTTTTAACGTAACACTATTTTTCAGGAACGTTCCTTCTAATTATAAAATTCTTTTTATCCAAGGAGGGGGTACAGGTGCATTTGCTGCTATTGCTCTTAATCTTATAAATAGAACTGGTACCGCAGACTACTGCGTCACTGGTAAGTACATTTAAAATGTCACCACATTTTTAACTGGTGCTTGAATAGGGACATGGTCAGGTAAAGCAGCAAAAGAAGCAGCGAAATATGGGCAAGTAAACCTTGCGTTTCCAAAACCGAAGAAACTGGGAAATGTGCCCGATCAGACTACTTGGACATTAAACCCTAACGCTTCGTACGTTTATTATTGTGCAAACGAAACTGTTGATGGTACGTTACCTTAATCGCATTAAACAAGTAAATGTAATAATGTATCATTAGGGTACAATTTCATTATATTCCTGAAACAAACGGAGTCCGCTAGTCACCGACATGTCGTCAAGCATAATGACTGAACATTTAGATGTATCCAAAGTATGATGTTGAAATGCCTAAGTTTATTCTCTATTAACATTATGAATTTTAGTTTGGTTGCGTGTTCGGTGGTGCACAAAAAAACATAGGTCCATCTGGAGTCACTGTAGTAATAATAAGAGAAGATTTATTAGGAAATCCAATGAATATATGTCCTACAATATTTGACTTTACACACGTAGATAAGGAAAATTCGATACATAACACACCTGCTACCTTTTCGTAAGTTCCTCATAAACTAATAAAAAACACGCCCTTATACAGTTTAATTTACAGGGTGTACGTCATGGAAAAAGTTTTTCAATGGATTAAAAAAAATGGTGGCGTTAGTGAAATGGAAAAACAATCAGTAGCGAAGAGTCATCTTCTATATAACGCAATCGAAAATTCGAACGATTTCTATAGTTGTCCAATACCGAAAGCTTATCGTAGTAGAATGAATATACCTTTTAGGGTAGGTGGTATAAGCGGAAATGAAAAACTAGAAGACATATTTTTGAAAGAATCAGAAAGTATTAAAATGTATCAATTAAAAGGGCACAGGTAATAAATACTTTTTAAATATCTTTTAAGATAGATTATTCAAATCATTGTAGGTCGGTAGGAGGAATGAGGGCTTCTTTGTACAACGCCGTAACATATGAAGAAGTGGAAATATTAGTAAATTTCATGAAAGAATTTCAAGACAAATATGAAAGTTTCAATAATTCTATATAAGTTTAATATTAACCGTTAAATAATATATTATAGAACATTAATTACTGATCGTAATTTAGTGTTATAAATGCAACGACTTTTAATTAAAGTAGTAGGTAATTTAAATATGAAGGTTTGTATTTCATCCAAACGTATTAAGTTAGGTAAATTATTATTTATTAAACAAATCATAACTTATATTTTTCTTATCACCTCGGTTCTCTGTTCACGTTGCTAGGATAGGGGAACAAGCATACCCAGTACTGAGCCTGTGTGAAGTATATCGCGGCGTGCCGTTGCATTGGTGGGAGAGGCAACGCACTTGAGGGAACGGTGTTACTTTGTTCGTGAGGCTCCTATGGGCCTGGGGGTAATCTAGTAGTTTATAAGAAAGTTAAATTGCTATTGAATATTGCATCTTATAAATATCTTCTTGTAAACACACGCGCTATTTTGGTCATCCTCATTCTGAAAAACAAATTTTTTTTATTTTATAAACTTTCTGTACTAACCGTGAATTATGCATATTGCTGATAAAATGAGATAAACTTTAAGAAAATAAATTGTTGAATTTTTGAAAGTGTTTGTAATGCACAACCGCAGTTTGTATAGGTAGTACCAGAAATACATCATCTCCCCGGAATGTAGAACGTCCCATAGATACAAGCAGTAGATTCTCTATACGTGTTAGTGTTTCCTTCAGTCACCGATAGATGGCGTTATGCGTTGGCTTTCCGGTTTCGTCATTGATTGAATATCGCGATTATAGTGTCGTGATGGATATCAATTCAGAATCGATTATATTTCATCAAAGATGGCTGCGCGCTGTAATACCGGAAATAATGTTACCACACGACGGAACAACGCAATAATTTAAAAATAGATTTTTTTAAATATTTCATTTGTATAAATTTTACTAGGATATACTATTCAGTTCGTTTGAATTAATCTTTAATTTTAAATTGAGTGAAAATAACAGGAAACTCAAATATTATAATTATGTAACACGTATCGCCACCTATCGGCAACTTCAGGAAGTTTATATGCAAATATAGAATCATCTGGGCCTTATACACTCCGGGGGAGATTATGTATTTCTGGTAGTACCTAGACACTTGATTTTAATGACTCATTTTCGCATTTAAGTATAATCTAGGTCAATTGAATTTTTGCTCCTAATGGCATCTGACTACAAATAGTATACATTTTTAACCTCCTTTTAAAATGGTTAAACTGGCATCCATATGACATTGTCTAGTTTCAATATGAAAATTACGTAGTGTAGTAGTTCCGCAACGAGAAATAATTTGGTGCAGTTCAGTTTCATTGTATTTGTAATCTACCTATTCTATTAGTTTAAATCAATACATTCCCATAAATTACTTCAAATATAAATGGAAACGTAGGTGATGAATATAATTGAGTAATATAATAATGTCAATTTGATTGTAACAAAAAACGCACTAAACATTAAGTAATTGAAAACATGGTAAATAATTTATAAATTATTTACATTCAAACATTCATTTAAATTATTTCAGATGTTGTTTTAAATAATTTGCAAGATGATATACGACGTATAAGAAAATTATATATTGACCAGTGATCGTAATTTGGTGCATTACAATATAAATATAAATAACTTGTATTATAGGGATATACATACATACAGGGTATCCCAACGATAACTTGACCCCCTATAACGTTAAAACTAAAAAATATTTCAAAAGTCGCCAATACAGGTTGATTTTTGTTCTTAAAGGGAGCCTTTTTGAAAGTCTAGCCAACTCGATATGTTCATCTCCCTAATGCCTTAGTAGCCCCAATTTTAAAATTTCAAACGAGACTACCCGACTTGTGGCATATCATTTTAAAGCCCTTTTCATGACAAATACAATGACACTTTGTTTTCAGAAATCTATTGAGATTTGACTGAATTATTGGTACAAACGAATAGTTAAGAAACCAACTTACGCGTAGTAATTTCTACGGGAATACTGGCCACTCATAAGTTTTTTATCGACTGCACACGACCACATTTACCTATTTTTGTTGATGTGTCTATCAGTTCACAATAAAAATCAGAAAGAGGACAAAAAGCTGAAGCAACTAATAAGTCAGATACTAATTGTTTTTTTGTTTATAATAAGTCTACAGAAAATCAGATCTTCTCTGAATAACAAAACACTGTCACAAAAGTCGCGGTTTTTTGCTTGTGACCAAAAATCGTTAATTTCAGCTTGATCATGAAAGTTTTAACGTGTTTTAAAATGGTTTATTTAGTCGCGGAACGAGTAGAAATTGTTGCAAGTTAATATCGAAATAATGATTGCGCTAAAGCTACAGGACGAATTTTTTAACGCAAATCATCCTGGAAAAATGTAAGCAGTACGTTAAACAACTGATTGACAAGTTCGTTGCAACGGGTTCGCTTTTAAACAAGAAACGTGAAGTAATTGGTCCAGTTCGAAATGAAGCTACTTGAAGTGGCAGTTTTGGGTCATGTACAGATGAACAATAAGCAATCGATTACAACTGTATCTCAAGCTTCCGGCGTATCCCGTTCCAGTGTTCATCGAATTTTGAAAAAATACAAGTTTCATCCATTTAAGATGATGCTGGTTCAAGAGTTACATGAAGATTACTTTGATCGCCGTAACGAATTTTGCGAATACTTTAGTGAACTTCTACAGAATCCAAATCTTCTCTACAATACATGTTTTTCCGATGAATGCACATTTATGTTGAATGGCGAAGTAAATAGACACAATTGTCGTTATTGGAGTGATGTTAATCCTCATTTAATTAGGGAATTTCATACTCAGACTCCTCAAAAAATTAAATGTTTGGGCTGGAATTTTGGGCGACCATATTGTTGGACCATTTTTCATTCAAGGTAATCTCAATGGAAACATTTATCTAGAATTATTAAAGATACAATTGATCCTAGGATAACAGAGATTTTAGAAAGTGACGACAATTTACTAGAAAATGAAATAACCTTCTAACAAGATGGTGCGCCCCGCATTATACTGTGGCTAAGCGACAATTTCTGAATAACCATTTCCCGGGACATTGATTGGCAGAAGAGGTCCCGTCGAATGGCCACCAAGATCTCCGGATCTATCCCCTTAGACTTTTTTTTGTGGGGGCCATTTAAAATCACGAGTGTACGGCCACCCAGCCTGAAACATTACAACATTACAGAGAATTGTAGAAGAATGCCAATTAATAACTGCGGATGTCTTTAATAATTTTCGAAAAGAATTTGAAAACAGACTATATTATTGTTTGCAAGCTAACGGGGGTCATTTGAGCAATTCATCAAATAAATTTGACTATTATTTGCTTCAGCTTTTTTCTTTCATTTCTGACTTTTTTGGTTAACTGATAGACATTTCAATAAAAATATGTAAGTAGTGTGTAGCCGATAAAAAACTGTTTAGTGGCGAGTATTTGGGTTTGTCAACTTTTCGTTTGTACCAATAATTCAGTCAAATCTCAACCGATTTATAAAAAACGAAGTGTCATTGTATTTGCAATGAAAAGGGTTTTAAAATGATGTGCCACAAATGGGGTAGTCTCATTTGAAATTTTTAAAGTTGGGGTGGTTAGGCATTAGGGGATGAACATATCGAGTTGACTTGACTGTCCAAAAGGCTCCCTCAAGAACAAAAAATCGACGTGTCTCAGCGAATTTCAAAATACTTTATAGTTTTCACATTATAGAGGGGTCAAGTTTTCGTTGGGATACCCTGTATATCTATTCTTAATTATTTACGCGGTTTGAGATTTCATTATGAACTCGTTCGTGTGAAAGAGAAAAGTCGGTCGCTAGAAGGCGGTACGTTCAGACGGTGGTAAGACGAGAAGAAGCGCTTTTTCTTAAAGTTAAGGAAGAACAGCGAAGGAGTGATTGTAGATAATTTTTTTTTATATTTTAATAAGAAATCGCGAAGAAAGGGTAAGTTTTTTTTGTCATAAAATAGATGTCTGCATAAAATCTGAATGGTAAAATTTTTGTTTTGCTAGTTTTTATGTGTATTTAAATGAAAAAGTTGCGTTAGTGGCTTATATGGAGTAATTGCAATGCAGTTGTAGGAGGGGTTTTGTTTTTAAGGAATATAGAATGAGAAAACAGTGAAACAAATAAATACAAATTAGGGAACGGTCGATGTATCCATTTACGAATAATATGCGAAATTTTAATTTATTAGATCATGATCAAATTAAGTTGAAGTACTAAATAAAAGTGTTTTTTTTTTTGTAATTCAAAGGGTGTCCACAAATTAGTGATATCATTGGCATTTCTGCACAGTTTGCGGTTGTTATGCCGATGACCAGTAAAACCCGAGGCCATAGATGACTTATGTTTGTTGAGGGAGTTTAGTCTTTGTCTTTGGTAACGGGCGAATGATTACATCCGCTGACAGCGTTTTTGATTCCCTTTACATTTTATAAACTAGATCAAATAATAAATAATTCCTTTCGGTTACCCATAAAGACAGAGTAAGTGAGATGTTGTCGCTAGCATACAGCATCACAGGCAAAATATCCTGGCTGGAGTGGCGAGATTTGGAGTTAGAGTACTGATTTAGGCAAAGTGAATGTTATGGTAAGCTCCTATACCAAAGGTCTACACGCTGGGACATTCTGACGCGTTCAATGATTATGTTTGATATTTGAGTTTGTAGGTGTTACGAGTGGTGTGTGCGTGTGATAGATTTTCTTACTCGTTTAGGTCGTTTACAGTTTGCCAGAAGCATGTAGACTAGGTGTCTGCTGTACTGTTCACGATGCTCAAACAGCCGATTTGTTTTAAAGAACAATAGCTTGGTTGTTCAGTTCAAGCCACACTGTTTGTTTAAGTTTACAGTAACTTGCATATGTTACGTGACCATGAAAGTCATTGCCACGGTGGAGGTACACATATTTGTACCATTTGATGATTAAAGACAATACTCAACCGAGGTGAGTATTGACAACATGACCTTATACAGGCTCCTGCACATCGAGCGTGCATTAAAAATTTTTGGAGAACTAATTTGATTAATTTTCTGAAAATAGTGCTGCGCTGGTTTTCGACCTCACTGAACTCAGACAAAATATTTTCCTTCATACAGCACTTCCGGTTGTACAGGAAGTAGCTGTCAACTTTCTTATTTCAAACGGAACATGCTATTTTTATTTTATTTTCAGATTTTACGTAAAATTTAAGGTGTAGTTTAATTACTATACCATACCCAAAAAACTGATTTTTTTAGTTATATCGATTTTTTTGAAAAAAAAATTAAAATCATGTTAAATTGTTATCGTTCATATCTCAAGATGATATCAATATTTTAGTTCCTAATTTGTTGTGGCAATTGTCGATACGTTACAGTAACTTACAAATGAATGGAAACTCGAATTGCATGTACAGAGTGCTAATATGAATAACTTTCGACCTCAACAACCTGCTTAATACAAATGGGACACCCTATGTTTTTAATCATATATAATTATAGTATAGTAATTAAACTACACCTTAAATTTTACGTAAAATCTGAAAATAAAATAAAAACTAGCATGTTCCATTTGAAATAAGAAAGTTGACAGTTACTTCCGGTACAACAGGAAGTGCTGTATGAACAAAAATATTTTGTCTGAGTTCAGTGATGTCAAAAACAGGCACAGCACAGTTTTGAGAAAATAAATAGAATTAGTTCTCCATATACTTTTAATGCACGGTCGATGCCGGACCATGTATATTCGTCGGAGAAGCGCGGTTTGAGCTGAGCGTGGAACCGAGGCGAATATTAACCATAATAAATAAGCTTAACTTTTTGACAATGTTCAAAAGTTCATAGCCGACATGTACAGATTTCTACAAATATTACACTTTGTTTTTTTTACAATTTAATTTCAATGTCGTTGCTTCATTTATCGATTTATTCGTAATAGCACTTTATTAATTATTGTTCATTAAATTGAAAGTAGTTGATAAATTTACATATTCTTTATTTTGTCCACCATTTTGACTTACACCCTTCATCCTTCACTACTCAAAACATAATGTCACCACTTTCACTTCGTCTCGATACCTACACCTTATACATGTCTATCCTAATACTATACAATGCATCATGGTTTTAATTCATACATTAGTATGAGCTTAGAATCACTGCATAAATCCCCGGATAAAGTGAGATCAATTTGAAATACTTTTACATTTTTTCAAACTTTAAATAAAATATAACTTTGTATATAATTAATCTATTACTTAGCTTTGAAAATATCTTATCAACTAATTATTAAAATATATAGACAGATAAATATAAACAAATGTATTGGCTTTTTATTCATCATCGTTAATAAAAGATACACATGAAATTTTTCTCTCATTTTTAAACTATCAGTTTTTTTCAATTCATAGGTTGTATCAATTATTACTCCGTTTATTTTATAAGGGCTTATATATGGATCCATTAATTTTGCACATAAATTTTTATTTTTTTCTATTTTTTATTTTTTATCTTTGTAAAATCGTTTGAATGAAGGCGAAAACAATTTGACAATTAAATATATAAATAACCATAAATAATATCTGCAAACCAATCAAAAAGCTAAATGTTAATTTTAACACTAAATTAAGCACAGTCGATATTAACATCCGTTCATTAATTGCAAGTATTGATTGGCTGTATGTGAGTTTATTAAATATAACTTTTTTTCATTTAATTGCGATATCTGACACTTGGTTAACACCAGATATTTCAACAAGAGATATTAAGGTGGCAGATCAGGTGCCCTGAAACTTCTGACCAGATCCAGACCCAAACGCGTGAACCGATTGTTGTGAAATTTTTAGTGTGTACTAAAGATAATATACCATATAAAATGACATATATTTAATTCCCAAAAAAAAAGTAGAAAGCTAAAAACGTGCCAAAATTCTTACAAACGAGTAATTTTTTGGAATAAAAAATATACCATCTTGGACGGTATAATGTCCTTAGCACACACACAAAATTTCATAATTATCGGTTTACGTGTTTAGGACCTGATCTGGTCAAAAGATTTCGAGTCCATTCAAATCTAGCGGCGTTAGGCGGATCAACCTGATTGGTCATATCGATTTGCTTAACGTCGTCACCCACCTAATTTAGTTCACGGTCCCTCCGTAAGATGGCTTTGTCAAAGGAAAGAACTTTATACTACAGAAAAATAAACTATACAGAAACTCCACTTTATAGATAAAGAAACGGTTTGCTCCACTCTACAAAAAAATGTATATTTTATTCTAAAATGTAAATAAGCATATAAATAAGATTACAAGAGGTGGATTTTATTATTTTTTTTATTTTGTTGTGAAAAAATATAGTAAACATTTAGCAATTTTAATTTAAAATTTGTTTATTTACGAAGGCAGTCAAGGTATTTTCACATGTCTTATACTTTGTTCTCGATAAAATGCAAGTAAAGGAATATCAATTTAAACTTTTGAATCAGAAGAATACTTCATATCATCGAAGAACTCACCATTCGAATTATGATTTTTTCACAACGTTGTGCAGCGTTTCTAAAGGAAAATTTTTGTTCTATCGTTATATTTTTCTTTACAGAAAACTCGAGGAGACAACTTGAGAACTTACTATTTCGATTTTGATAACAACACCATAACTGAAGCAAAAATATCGCTTTCTAAACCTCCATTGGCCATAAAAAGCAAGATACATCTTTATCATTCAAATTGTAGAATGTCAGGTTGTGAACCTTTAACTTGGTATTGAAGTAAATTGATGATGCCTGTAAACGTGGACACAATAAAACCGTCTGGAGATCCACGGTATAAACGCAGATGTTTTCATCGCCAGAGGAGGTTGCAGATTCTTTGTCTTTATTCTTCTCTTCTCGTGCTTGATTTTTTCTAGTGATGTGTGCTTCATAAAGATTGTCATCTAAATTTCCATTTTTGTGCTTCATACATGAATTACACTGGTCCTTTTTCGGAGAGTAGATGTCGAGATTCATAGAATTGAACACTTTCATGAACGTTCTCCAGGAACATACCTTCTACTTTCGTGTTCACAGGTTCCACGGAATACGGCATATAAGTTCCATATTGATTCCAAATAAAGTTTTCGACTTGATGATCTACAGTAATGTGACTCTACCTTCGGCAAATGTTCTAGAAACTCACGAACAATTTTCTGATAATTGGTTTCTGATGAGTGTTCCTTTTCTAGAACAGTGGGAGTTTTATCGATGGTAATAGTAAGAAATAAGCTATATATAATATGCGGTTATAAAATATAAATTAAAAAAGTACGAGTTACTTTAAAGTTTTAAAGCTCTTGACTGATCAATTTAGACTCGTAGTTTAGCAAATTACATAAATAAACGTAAAACGTACCTGAACAATTTCAAAATGCACTATTTTCAACGTTAAATAATGATCAGTTGCACCAAAACCTCCACGTGGATGACATATGAATAACTGAAGTGTCCAATTGACTAATGTTGAACTTCCTACAGTGTTTCAGCATCAGTGGAACATTCACATGTATGCAGATGATACACAAAGTTATAAGTCGTACTTACCAGATCAAAAGGATAAACTACTATGGTAAACAAAAAATGGCCTTTGCGTAAATCCCCAAAAAACAATAATGTTGTGTATTGGCACTAGTGGCACAATTAAAAAAATAAATGACGATGTTAAAAACTTAATAGTAGTAGATAATAAAATAATAAACAAAAGTGGGCATATGCATTAATAATCGCTTAAATTGTGATAAACATGTTGTGAAGCTTATAGAAAGTTAAAATTACTATGGAAATTTAAAGCAATGTTACCAGATGATGTAAAATGGAATTGGAGATATTAACTTTTGGAGATATTTGCAATTTTCTACTATTCGGGCGTACCAAATCTGTTATCGAATCTGCTGCAAAAATCTGAATTCTTCCTGTTAAAGAAAATCTCACGATTTATTATTGCGGCCGCTGAATCCTTTTTCAGCTTCGTCAAATAAAGAAAACTATGTTAAAGTCAATAATTCCCAACTCAAACTTTGCGTGTCTTTCTAATTCACGAAAAACTAATTTTTGCCAAACTAGAACAATACTGACTGAATTCCTAATTCTCGAAAAATTTAGTATTTGAGTATTTGAGCGGAGTGAATTGAATTAATTTTGCAAGTAATTGTAATTCGCTTTACTAACGACGGTTGCTTTACTTTAATATCAGACACTCGCGGAAATTAATTTTCAACCAGTGTCTTACTAGCGACTGCGAACGCGCCTTCCACGGCAATTAGCTAATTCTCTGATTCGATAGTAACGATAGGGTTGAGAGAAGTTCCCTTAGGCGTGTGTTTATACGGCTGTGCTCACGTTTATATATGCTCGAAAAACAACAATCCCAAATCTTGCATTGGATACAACCTTTCAATGGTAATACTGATTTTCCTAACAAAATATAAATTTTTGTTTACGTTAAAAATCACATACAAACAGATTTGAACCTACAATCCCGTTTCTTTACAACTTACACACTTACTATTATCAGATATCGGTATTGCGATAATATTTATAATCGGTTTCAACTTTATATAAAAGGTATCGGGTATCGGAATCAAGATATATTTTCGTTCCAAATATCGTTAATATAAAACATTTGGGGAGGGGGAGAGGGTTGCTTGTGTTGTAGAGAACTTTTGAAAGACGAATTGGTCTAGGGGCCGAAATAGCTCGTTTCGACGGAGCCACTTCGACGCCGCCATCTCTGCACCGATGCTTCTACACGAGTTTATCTCAACGTCAACTCATCTTGACGTGAACTTATTTATTATTTTGTATTATTTCGTATTATAGGCAGCGGTGTAGTTGGAGCAGTTGGAGCAAAATGCTCCGAGCGCACGAATTTTGAGGGCGCTCAAGGCAGGTTAAGTTAAGTTACTAAAGACTATCAGAAGATAAAACAAGGTTAATCAATTATATGTGCACAAAATTTGACAATATGTAGTTAACGGTTTCAAAAAACATCTATACGAAGTTATAATTTACTACCTTTCGGACTGACAAGTCCGTAGATTCAAATTCCGGTTGTAGTTCTCATGAAGATAAACTGCAATCTGATAATAGTTCTCTGGACATAACTAAAACAGACATACCAATTGAAGCAGAAACTAAAGTTCTTCCAAAAATGACGGACATTGATACTCAAACAATAAACTCATCGGATAAAGGAAAATTTTCAGGAACATTAACAAACTGAACAAAAACACAGAGTTATTGGTTTCGGTCCTTGTCAACCAAGGGGACCTTTCCGCAGGGGCTCAGCTGGGCGAAATGTAAATAGAGGCTTTAATGAAAAATACTATTATAAATATAATGGACACATAAAAACTAAAAGAGAATGGTTGTGTTATTCAACAGAAAAAAATCTTTGTTACTGTCAACCGTGGTGGCTCTTTGATAGAACAAACTGCGATCTAGCTTACGAGGAACATCTGATTGGCACATTTAACAAGAAATATCGAAACGCACGAAGAATCAAATCGACATGCAATTTCTTGTGAGGTTTACTATCGATGGCAAAGTGGTTCCACTGTAAATACAATTAGTCGGCAAGAAATTAACAACGCAGTAAATTATTGGCGACAAGTATTGCGACGTATAATTGATGTAACTCTGATATTGGTCATTAATAATTTGCCTTTCCGAGCGCATAGAACTACAGATATTAAAAATACAGAAACTACGCAAGGAAATTTTCTAGAAATTATTAAATTACTTTCTGGTTATGATGATGTATTGACAGACCTTTTAAAAAAACCTAAAGGCAGTACAAATTACTTATGTACCGATATGAGTTGATTAATTTGATCGCAAATAAAATCAATGCGCAAATACAAAATGAAATACAAGAAGTAGCTTTCATAACAATAATAACGGATACAATCCTAAGATTGATTAAAAACCGATCAAGTAAGCACGGTATTCCGTTATGATGTCATAAAAAAATGAGAAACCAATAGAAGTACAAATAAAGGAAACGTTTTGTGGATTTACACAAGTTACTGACCAAACATCACAAGGATTGGAAACCGAAGTTGTAAAAATAATTAAAAGTTTTTCCAACGTATCAAAATTGCGTGGTCAAGGCTACGATGGGGCTGCAAATATCAGTGGTGCGTAGCGTATTCAGGATTACATTTCTCATAATTTAAATTTAGTGATCAACGATAGTGTCAGCAATGTACAGGAAGTCAGAAAATTTTATGAATTATAATTAGAACGAATTGGTTTTTTTAGTTCCGTAAGCCGTTGGGCAATGTTAATGGAAACTAATCAAACTAATTTGGCAAAACATTAAAAGGGCTTGCCCAACACGCTGGTCTTCCCGTGTTCAGGCTCTTGACCGTGTTCCCGCTATTTTGATGTTATTAAAATATTAACCTATTTGACTTTAAACCGAAGAAGAGTGTTGGATAATTATTTTTAAACTGTAGGCGCATGCGTTATGTTTAGTTAGTTAGTTAGCGTTCGTTCTCCGTGTACTTAACATGTATGACCGTGCGTGTTCTCTAGGTCATTAATATAGTTACCATTGTACTTTTAAACAATAAAACATTTCGTTCTACTGAAATACCTTTCAACCACTCTGCGAAACCCTTCACAAAGAGGAGCAACGTGAAGCTAAAAGTTTGATAATTTATTTTGAACAATACACAACCATTAATTTGATAATTATGCAAAATAAACTACTGGAACCTATTAATACAGTTTCCAAAATGCTGCAAGGTACACCTTAAGATATAGAGCAATCAATTGAGATTTTTACTTCTAAGCCAATCCCAAACTTCAAGAAATAATTGGGATACTGTTAAAACGAGGCAGTTGAATTATCAACTACATGGAGCATTGAACCTTGTTTTATCAAAAAGAGTGCGTCGAGTAAAAAAATTCTTTGATGAACTACAAGTGGATGAGCCCATTCAAAATAGTGAAGATAAGGTAACTGGGGGTAATAAGGCCCACCAGATAATAAGGCCCACCGCATTATTTTGGTGAAAAGTTTACTTTAAAATACTCCAATTGCCCTCTATGGGGTGCTACTAGCACCGAGAGTCTATTTATGTAAAATGGTTTCCCTGTGACCGGCATGTACCTAGTTATGAACCAACACGTTTTGTTCATGTGCTTGTCCTAAGACAAATGACACTTTGGTAAGTAATTAAACCTATTTAAACTAACTCAATATTTTTGTGCGTATTCAGGGTTTATCTATGAACCGTGTACTTCGTTATTCGTGAATATTATGATGGATCTCGTGTTTTTATTTTCATAATCTTAAAGTGAAAAGAATATAACGTAACAGATAATAAAGCCCGGGCCTTATTTTCTGTTTAAGTTATTTTACATACCGGGCTTTATTTTCTGTACTTTAAAAATACAACTTATAAAGCCTAGCTTTTCTTTAATTTTATTAAAATCAAAATAAATACGATTTTAGACTATGGGTAAAATAAATAGAGGACTTCGTGCAAAATGGACCGAAGAAAGCATGGCCCAAGCATTAGAGTTAATAAAAGAAGGTAAATCACAGCGGTACGTTGAAAAACAGTGCGGAATACCTAGAAGGACTCTAAGAAACCATATAAGAACAGAAACCGCAAGAAAAAAATTAGGAAGAAGGACAATATTAACAACAGAACAGGAGGCTGACCTGGAAAAAAAATTGTAAGACTGACTGATAAGGGGTTCCCCTTACTCCAAAATCGTTAAAAGAAGTGTGTATAAATATGTAGAGAAAAACAACATAAAACATACTTTTAACAAAGAAACTCAACTTGCCGGTAGGGAATGGTTCAGAATTTTTAAAAAATCACCCAAAAATTTCCAGGCGAAGAGCCCAGATGATGAATCCTGCTCGAGCTCAAAAATTGAACCGCTTTATTGTCGCATGTGCTAATGCTCTTGGACATGCTATCCCCCCTACTATTCTTTTCAAAGGCAAACGTATGAAACCAACATATTCTGATGGTTTGCCTACTGGGTCTAAAGTTATGATGACCCCTAGGGGAAGCATGAATATAGAAACATTTAATAAATGGCTCGATCATTTTATAGAGTACATGTCTCCTCCTCCTGTCATTTTAATTTTTGATGGTGCAAAATGCCATTTGGACATCACAATTGCCGAGAAGGCCGAAGAACACGGTATCCACTTGTATTGTCTACCTAGCAATACAACTCATGAGTTGCAGCCCATGGACAAGTCGGTCTTCAGGGCTTTTGAAGCATATTGGGACGATGAGCTTGTAAAATACTGGGATAAACATCTAACCCGAGATTTAAACAGGGAGAGATTTTCTGATGTGTTTCTGCCTACATGGGAAAAAACAATGACCATCGGAAATATTGCTAGTGGATTTCGAGCGACGGGCATTTGTCCATATGATAAAGATGTTTTACCATTCGAGGCATTTGCTCCCAGTTTGCCAAGTGCGATACCTAATGAGACATCTGCATGTACTTCCTCTAATGAAAAGATATTGGTCGATATCGATTCCGACTATGATTCTGATTACCACTTACCGTTATCTGTGATTCGTCAAAATTATTAAATACCGCCAAAAACTCGTTTTCAGAAGTATTGCCAACACCGAATATGATTAAAAAAGACTAATGGGGTTCAAAGGCGCAAAGCTATTAACTACAAAGCCCTGAAGTCAAACGGTCCGTTTTTATGAATGATTCGCCAGATTCTACATGCTTCCAAAACATTCCTAAGAAGAACACCACAGCATCTCCACAAGCTAAAGCTTCTTCTACTACAGCAGATGAAAATGGGAATGTGCAGTTTGTTATATGGATTATGTGGCTGATATGAGAAAATGTGCTCATTGTGGATTCTGGGTTCACGAGGAATGTGTTGGGTTAACAGCGGATGATATGGATGAGTTTTTATGCCCAGCGTGTATGCCATAAATATTATTTCTGTTATAATTGTTGTATTTTTAAGTTTGTTATGTTTTTTTATTGGCATATAAGTAGTCCAGTATTTTATTAGCATTAAGAGCATGGCCTTTATTATCTGCAACAACAGGTTTTAAGGCCCATATCAGTATTTTGAGTTTTATTTGTTTAGGTACACGATTTATTATTTTTTTCAAATTTATACTTGGCCTTATAATAATGTTTTTAGTGTTTAAACGTTTGACCTCAATAAAACTTTCAAAAATCAATCAGTTTTTAAATAAAAATAATAAACTTTAGGTGGGCCTTATTACCCCCAGTTACCTTAGTTTTAAAGTTGAAGTTTTTTATAAAGTAATTGATATAGTACTTAATCAATTAAATATACTGTGCGTGAATTATGTACACTTTTTAAATGTTCAATTCAATTTCAATTTATTTGTTCTATGTACATTAACAAAATATTCGGTTTTTCCTTAACTTAACAATCAAAGCAACAACAACAAAAATAAAAAACTAATTTTTTTTCTTTGACTCTTCTCTTCATTATATTCTTAATACTACTCTTCTTTCTTTCTTCCATCCACTTTCTTTTTCTGCCATCTTCTTCATCCACCCAATTCCTTCCCCTCTCTCTTCCAACAACACTTTTCTCACTCTTTTGTCCGCTCTTACTTCACTACACTCTAATTTCAAATGTTCTACATTTTCCCACCCCTCCTACACATTCTACACTTCCTATCTTCGTCGTTCCACCAGTACTTATTTTCATTCTCTTCATTTCCTACTCTAAATCTTGCAATTAGTCTTTTATCTTCTAATGCCATTCTTCCGGTTATGTAATTCGTTTTCCATCTGTTATTAATTCTTCATACTTCGTGTTGTATTTTCCTTCTCTAATTCTTGCTCTTCTTTCTTATGCCTACGTGTCTCTATCTCTCTGTACTATTTCTTCTTCCATACTTCTTCCCCCATCTCTTATATTTTTTTATTTCTTCCCTTGCATATCCTCCTTTTTCATAATATCTTCTTCTAGTATCTTTTCATCCTAATTTTTTTTATATTCTTCAATTGCCATTTTTCTATTTTCTTTTCCCTCTCCTCATTTCCTTCTTTGCTTTCTGGCACTCTGCATTCCACCATTCATTTATTTTCCTAAATTTTCTGTTCTCACTCTATTTCTCTTTTCTGTTGCTTCCTCAATTTTTTTATTATCTTGTTTATCTCCTCTTCTATTCCTCCTTCTGAACTTTGTCCTTCCTCCATCTTTTTCGTTGTATCTTTCTATATTTTCCTCCGTCCATACTTTCATCTTTCTCCACTCCTCTCTTTTTTCTTCTCTCACCAAGGTCACTTCTAACGGTTAATGATCAGAATCTTCACTTTCACCAATTTTGAACTATACTATGTCTTCCATACTTCTTTCATTTGCGATTACATTGTCTATTACCGACTCTCCTCTTCCTCCAATAAACGTGTATTCCCCTTTCCTCCTTCCTCCATGTTTCCGTTTAATATTGTCCATCCTTTTTCCTCACAAAATTCTACTAATTTTTTTCCTTGCCTATTTATTATTTTATCCATTGATACTCTTGTCTTTACCCTTCCATTTACCATCATACCTCCTTCCTCTCCTATACTTGCATTAAAATCGCCTCCTAACATTAGTTTTTTTCATCTCTCTCTTTCATTATTTTATCTATTTTTTCTTAGTCGTTTCTATTTCTTTCATTTCATACCTTTCTCCTTCTTCTGTTTCTATATTCGTTTTCATCACCCCCATTATATTTGCCTCTCTCTTCTCTGTTTCTTTTTTCCATTCTTTTCCCACTCCTGTTATTATTCCCCTTTGCTCTTCCAATTTTTTTCGTTTTTTCGGCGAACTGTATGTCCCATATAAACTCTTCCGGCATCCTGTCTTTCCACTCTTCCCAATCTTTCTCTACCATCCAGGTTTCAACCAGCCCCACTATTTTAAAATTCCTAATATAACTCCAAAATTCCCTTCCTTTGTTTTGATTCCTGCCACATTCCAAAATAATATTCTGTTTTTTTCCTGTCCCTTTGTTCCTCTCCTTCCACCCACATTTTTAGGAATCTTATTTTCACTTTTTTCCCTCCCTTTCCATATTTTTTGCCTCTAACCTTATCTTTGTTTGTACATCTCTGTCCTTTTTCGTCATGTCCTCGTCAATATAGATTCTCGTATGTACCTCGTAAATTCTTCTTATTCCGTAATATCTCTAATTTTTCTTCCAAACTTCCTACCTTTATTAATACTATTCCTTCTTTATCTCCCTACCTTCTTCCACTTTTCTTCCAACCCCATGTTATTCCTTAACATATCTTGCACCTGAATCTTTATCTCTTGGTTGTTTACTTCCAACCCTTTCACGACTAAATTTTTTCTCCTCTTTTCTTTCTCCATATTTTCCACTTTTCTTTCTAAGTTGTCCACCTTTTCCTCTAATTTCTTGCACTTATTTTCCTATTTCTCATTCATTGTCTTCATTTCCGCTATTAATTCCTTAATTTCCCCGTTCGTTCTTACTTGGTTTATTTTTATTAACTTAATTTCTCTTAGCATCTCAATGCATAAATCTCTTATTTTATCTTCTTCTTGTCTCCCACGTACTTCTTTCTTTTTACTTTTCTCTTCCTCCTTACGATCTTTCTCTGGCGATCTACCCATCTTTTTACTTCTTCTGAAACGTAACTTATTGTTACAGATTTCGTCACATTTTTGTATGTAAAAGCAAAAGTTGATAATAGGTGGTTCTCAATAGTGTCGCTACAGTATTCTGTAGTATCGGTGTGGTCTCAATCTGTCATAGCGCAGCCGCGTAACTTTAATTTTAAGAGTCAAAATATAAGATATTAAATTAAACAAACCTGATTCAATACTAAATTAAATTGTTTAACTAAGTACTAGGCGCATATAGTTCTAATAACACATTCTTACATTTTTGTAACACGGCATTATTTTCCTCACTATTTGTAGAGAAGAAACGTCCGTTTTCTAAATAGGTCGTGGAAAAATTAAATTTTTTTAATGTAGTTTATGCCAGTTTATAAAATAATCACGTTTAATTAATAAATTAATTCAATGTTACTGTTTGAATATGTTATATATAATTTAAAAATTTTTAATGAAATGTCAAACATTTAAAATTGCAATTAAAAAACTAAAAACTAAAAGAAAAGATTTTGTTGAAACACTTGCGAGGAAAGACGAGGGCGCACAGATCTACTTGCTCCAGGGCGCTGAATATGTAGCTACGCCACTGATTATAGGTATTAATATAAGCTTTTTGCCTTAAAATTTAGTATCAAATAACCTCTTAAAGATTGCCCACGTACTTAATTAACATCCTGTATGTACAATGCAGTGAAAAATAGTCTGTTAAAAAAAAAAGCGAAAAAGTCGACGAAAAAAAAGCTGCAAAAAATCCGTCGGAAAAAAGCCCAGGGAAAAATCGCATAAAGTGGTCACTAGTGTTTTCTCTCAAAAAACATTAGAAAGCGACTGGAATTTTACTCTACCACCATCTTTTAATTGATTTATTAATCTTCCCAATTACCTATACTTTGATTATTTATTATTTTCCATTAATTTTCTTTAATTTATGGGCATCGCCCACCGTCTTTCTTTTTTTGTAAGCTTTTTTTATGACTTTTTACACTCCAACTATTTATACCACGGTTTTTCTTTCTCGGTTTTTTTAACCGTCAACAACCAACAACATACTTCCATTATAAAGAGTCTAGACGTCATACCATCTGGCTACCATAAGTTTTTCAAAAAACACAACCACAGTTTCTCTAAATTTTTTGCACCAAGCTGGGTCGGTACCAAACTGGCCCGAAACCGAAAGGTCCAGACAACGAATTGACCGCACCGATCTGGCTAGTACCGAAATGGTCGCACCGAACTGTCCTATAGTGCTGACCACGCTGAGAATGCAGTATTGCTGGAATAAGCAATAATTCAAAAGCACGTTTCAATCAGTAGTCGAGATCATTGAGCTGAAATATAGCAATTGACGTCACTCATCACTAACCCCAATCTAAGGCGTTGCACTAAATTAAGGGCAAAGGTCTTTAGCTTACCGCGCCCCCACCCCTTGCTTCATCGTCGCCAAGCCGCCTTGATCGATCCCGAGCCACCTCGACCGACCCCAGTGCCAGGAACGGCACTACTTATCTACTATATTTTTATGTTGAAAATACCTATAACTGAAAAAAAAAACTAAAATAAATCCAATATTACATTCAATTATTTTAAAAAAGTAACAAATTGTTTTTTGTTGTTGTTTTGAATGAGAACCATTATGTTCTACAACAATAAAAATGTGATATACATACAATAGCACTTCCATTTCTTTTCGATACTGTATTTGTGAAACTCACAAAAAACTCATACACTTTTTTCAAGAAACCTTTTCAATAAATAATTTTTTATTCCTTACATTTGAAGCAGTACAAAAATAAACGATACAATATTGCGAAATTTCTTAAATTACTTTTTTGACTGTTCATCAAAGAACTGTTGCAATATGTTATTAGCCATAGGAATAACAATTAATTCGGTACCATCAATTGAACGTTTAATTTTCAACATCTTGTGATCAACAAACTCTGTAAGTTGACTTCGTAGCGCTAAATCAGAACTAACTAAAAAAGCTTCTCTACATGACCAATATAGATCTTTAAATGCGAATCCTTGATAATGTTGAACTTTTCCATGTTCTAACTGATACTTTACTATTATTAAATAAATGCCTTTTGAATTTGAAGTTAAGGATAAAAATACGTTATTCAAAGAAGAAAGAACAAGTGTTTTCGATCGTTGAATCACACTAGAGCCTTCAAAACAAGTTTCTTTTAAATATGGCAAAAACTTGTCACATCGTACCAAATAAAATTAAAATTACTTAATTTTGTGTTATCCCAAATAAGTGGAGCATTTATATGATCTATTGACGCAATTACGTGAATATTAGGAACACTAGCTAATTTAGACAAAACACTTTGTGCTTTGCTATTTCTCAACATGTCTCCTTCGATGTTATTAATTACCATGTACAATGACATGTTACTCAAACGAGACATTTCACGAACAATCAAATCACAACCATCGTAAATACTACCTGGACTATCAGAGAGTTCAAGAACATCATTAATAATGCTTTCAATAACATTCTTTATAGATAAATTAGGAAAAAAGCCATTAATCACTATAACAGGCATGTTATTAATACACTGTTGTATAAAATTCTGTAGTATTGTCATTTTGATCCTAAGCCGTACAATATTACATTGAAACCTTCTTTCATTACATACAACCATTTACTAAACTGCTCAGAATTTTTGTGCTAAGTTGTTTCAAATTCTTTTTGTGTTTAATCATTACATCATGTGAAGATAACAGTTTTTCCAATTCTTCTTGTTGAAGCTTTGGGGCATCAACCTTGTTAATACAATGATTAGAAGTTAATGTTTTTTTTGAACCATAGCTGGAGAAATAGTTGTCCGATTGAATAATATACTTTTTTTTGGATTCACCTTTATCTGGTATTTTCCTCAGCAACTTCTTTTTCGAATTTTCATTAGAATCACTATTTTCCAAGGAATTTTCTGTGTCGCTTTCATTTTCTGTGTCACTTTCAGAACTCGATGAATCTGTTACTTCGTATTCACTGTTCGAACCCGAAAATCTTCATCACTAGAATCATTTAATAATTCTTTCGATGTTAGTGGCAATTTAGATGTTGATGTTCTAGTATTATAACTCATGTTTAAAGATTTATTTTGAATTGGTTAAATTAAGAGGTTAGGAATTACTTTTTGCAGTGTTGTCAATCTGAGCAACGGTTGCCTTTGGACATTTAAATGTAATGCGTAGTAAGTGTGGCAACTGTGATTGTCATAAGGTAGGGACACAGAATTTATGCAGGGAGATAGATTTGGATAGATTCAACTTTTATGGATCTTTATTCTTTCTTTAAGAACGAAGTATACTCTAATAGTTTCAAACCAAAAAAAATCGTAACAGATAACGCAAAATTAAACATACGAAACCCAATTTATTTCAAATATACATCCACAACCCGCCACTGCCTAAATTGCCTTTAAAACGCCCTCTATTGGAAATTTTCACAAAACTACATTTTACCGCTAAAACTCACTTCAAGGGTTAGTTGTGTGTTTGGGGTTAATACGTCTGAAAAAAAAAGCTTTAATAAGAATGGATGTTGCTAACGGACAAGTAATTCGAGTGAAAGACGAAATTGGAAATCGTTGCCAGAAATTGTTTCAAGATTTCTTGGAGGAGTAAGTAGAACGTTGATTTATTCATTTAAGAACTAATCGTGGAACAGGTTCAAGGAGGATGGGGAATTTAAATATGTTGATTTATCAAAAGAATTGTTGCAACAAGAGCGCAGTACTCTGGAAGTTAGTTTTGAAGATATTGAAAAGTACAACCAAAATCTTGCAACCACTATAATTGAAGAGTTTTTTCGAATTTATCCATACATATGCCAAGCTGTGTGCAATTTTGTTAAAGATAGAGTTGAAAGTGGTCAAGAAAGAGAATATTATGTCAGTTTAATTGACGTCCCAACTCGCCATAATGTTCGTGAACTGAAAACTGAAAAAATTGGCACATTAATTCGAATTACGGGACAAGTTGTTCGTACATATCCAGTACATCCAGAACTTGTTTTAGGAACTTTTGTCTGTCTTGAATGTCAGACTGTGATTAAGAATGTTGAACAACAATTTAAAGTAAGTATTATAAACAACAATTGCTTCTGTGTTCATGTTCCTAAATTATTTACAGTTCACTAATCCAACTATTTGTCGTAATCCTGTTTGTAATAACCGTCGAAGATTTATGCTAGATGTGGATAAGTCAGTTTTTGTTGATTTCCAAAAAATTCGAATACAAGAAACTCAAGCAGAATTACCAAGGGGCTGCATTCCAAGAAGTGTTGAAGTCATACTTAGAGCAGAGAATGTTGAAACTGTCCAAGTATGTGTAAAAATATAATACCTGAATAGATTCTTTTGCTGGTATATTGTATTATACTTTTTTTGTGATTTCAGGCTGGAGATCGTTATGACTTTACTGGTATGTTGATCGTAGTTCCAGATGTAGGAAATCTTTCATTGCCAGGTGCCAGAGCTCAGATTGATTCACATCATAAAAGGGGCGATGAAGCTGAAGGGATTAGAGGACTACAAGCTCTCGGTGTGAGAGATCTTCATTATCGAACGGCTTTCGTCGCATGCAGCGTTCAAGCTACAAACTCAAGATTTGGTGGTTTGGAACTGCCTTTGGATACAATCACTCCTGAACTTATGAAACAACAAATGACTGAGGGTGAATGGCGGCACATGTATGAGAAATCAAAAGATCGTAATTTGTACCAGAATTTGATCAATAGCCTCTTTCCGAGCATACATGGAAATGATGAAGTTAAACGTGGCATATTATTAATGTTGTTTGGTGGTGTATCAAAGACTACTGTCGAAGGAACTTCTCTCAGGGGCGACATCAATGTTTGCATTGTTGGTGACCCTAGTACAGCAAAATCACAATTTTTAAAACAGGTAAATATCTTTTTTTTAAATATTCTTTTAATATGGAATCTTATAAAAAAGACATGAGTTTCTGACTAATTAGGTATTGTTTTTACTACTCCACTGTTTTTATCTCACTTCTACAGTGCACAGAAGCAAACATCAGACCCGGAAAATATGCTAACTAAATTTAAAAATTGATAGTGGGAATGCAATCCACCAATCACAATACAAATTGCCGTAGCGGTATACTAAAAAAGTTTGTTTGTTGTTGTTTTCGCTGCTCACGAGCTTGTTATTTCGTTCGTTTTCTTCTTATTTGTTTCTCCGAGTGTACTAACTTAGAGCACAGCGACACTGTACCCGCCCACCAGGTCGCATGTTTGCTTCTGTGTACTGTATTATGAAAATAGAATTACACAAATGCAAACCACTTTAAAAGAAAAACGGGTAAGTGATATAACTGGATTGCCAAACGTCTAAACTATACTCCGGGGTGGAAACCTTTAAAACATTCTTCAAAATTAAAAATAAAATCTCATACAACCGCAAAACCTTTAAGTTTTTAAAAAGGAAGAATGCAAAATCTGATAAGTGTATAAACTGATAAATATGAATACCATCACTTACCTATTTTTTTGTATATTTTACAATTTCACCTCTACCGATTACTTTTTGAGATTATTCAATTACAATGTATTATCGAGTTCTTCGTCTATGTTGTTGAAATGAAATCCAATTGTTCAGTTTTCCCTTCCAAAAAAGAGGAAAAATATACTAAACTATAAAGCAATTCGCCATTAAGAGGTTTCTGTAAGTCCAACAAATGTGCAATTTGTTTCTTTTTAAGATATGCCTTTTAAAAGAAGGGGGCTTCGTTCAGTAATCGGAATATTATATGGCCAACTAATGTGTGATGAAACAACCACTATTTTAATGGAAAAGTAGAAAATTGATAATATTTTGAAAAATAACGATTTTTGGAATACACAACCTTACACAATTTTCTTATTTCTAATGATAAATTAGTTCAAGTAATATAAATAGAGGGTTTCCATTTGAAAAACGAAAGTTTTTTTCAGTTTTTTCATATTAAATTTTGTACATCTTTTTCGAACACTATCAATAAATTCAAAGCAAATAATTATGTGTTGTATGTATATGAGAAAAATGTACCATTCTTTTCTGGACCAAAAACTTAAATTTTGACATAAAAGTTCAAATATCTGAAAAACTGTTGATTTAAGTGTATAATGTTATTCACAAAAGGTATTCATATTAATATACAGGGTTTCCCATTTGAAATAAGGAAGTGTCGCCATCTTGAACATATTTTTGAACGAGGTGTCCCCTAATCTTGTAAGCACAGTACCAAATTTTCAAATTTTTGGTGCCACTGGTTCCCGAGATATACTAAGTGACATAGAAAGAAGAACACCCAGTAATAATGAATATTTTGTAAATTTTTTTGGGAATATATTTGTTTATATTAAGATAAAAACGATCAGTTTTTCAGCCATATTGCCCTAGCGGTTGTTTTGTTAACCTCATTCAAAAACACTTACGATTAAGTAGCCCTAAAACAATGAATTAAGCATTTGTAAGTACAGTTGTCATTTAAGCGATTTAAATTGCATTTCAAAGAACTTCTTTAATTCAATCACAATGCCTCCAGTGCGAAGACGCCATAATTTTCGGCAATTAAGCGAGTTTGATAGGGGTAGAATTGTGGGATTGCGTGAGGCTGGTTTGTCTATGAGAGATATAGCCGCTAGAACGCAACGGAGTTTAAACACTGTGGCAGTCTGTGTTCGGGCATGGAACCAAGAGGGCCGTACACGAAGAGCGAGAGGTACAGGACGTCGTCGAAGAACCACAGAACGCGAAGATCGCCGTCTTAGACTATTGGCTTTACGGGACCGCTTCTCTTCTACACGGGCGATTGCGGACCAGTGGTTTGAAGAACATGGAAGACCGATTGGGATGCGAACCGTTTATAGACGGATAAGAACCTTTGGGCTCTTTTCATACCGTCCCCTTTTTGTGCTACCACTGACTCCAGAACATCGACGTTATCGTCTAGCGTGGTGTAGAGAACAGGCAAATTGGGACCAAGAATGGAATTCAATTGTCTTTAGTGATGAATCCAGATTCTGTTTGGGTATTCATGACGGTCGTGCAATGGTGAAAAGACGGCGCGGTGAAAGACAAGATCCCCAATTTTCTGTGAATAAGCATGTGCACCACACAGTTGGAGTTATGGTATGGGGAGCTATTGCTATTGGAAGTAGATCACCTTTGGTCTTCATTAGAGGTAACATGACCGCTGCGCGCTACATCCAGAGACCCCCATATTGTACCTTATGTTCAGACCATCCCAACAAGGCAACGCACGGCCTCATGTTGCTAGGGCCAATCAAATTGCTTTGTTGCCTTGGCCACCAAGATCTCCCGATCTTTCGCCCATCGAGCACGTCTGGGATATTATCGGAAGAAGATTACTCAATTTACCCCACCCTGCACTAACTCTAGCGGCTTTGCAGCATCAGTTACAGATAGCATGGGATAAGATACCTCAAAAACAAATCGATCACCTCATTAGTAGTATGCCCAGACGTGTTAATGAGTGCACAAGACATCGTGGTGGAGCAACACATTATTAAGTTTTTTGAAGAAGTTAACAGTTTAATTTTTATCAAATTGTGATCGTTTACTAATCTAATTCGTATACCAAAAATTGTTCAAATAAATTCATTATTACTGGGTGTTCTTCTTTCTATGTCACTTAGTATATTTCTAATTGACGGTTTAATAATAATCATGTTTTATTGTCTGTCCGATGACATTATATCATGTATAGACTCATGTCACAAAAAGATATGTATAATAATTTTAACAATAATTATAAAATTAAATTAAGAGATCAGATTTTTGAATTCTGCAATAGAGTAGCAGGAATTGTACATTAAAACTTTGAATATCGCTTTTTTATATTGTGAACAGTTAAGGTGGCAGGAGGTTGTACAATTGTATTGATTGATACATAAAAAATTATGAAATAATTATGATCGATGTTGGGGCAATACAAGTGCTTCCGATTTTTTTAGCCGAGTGTCATATCTTTTGTTGCAATTGTAAATTATTTTTAACGAATTACAATTTTGTTTAGCATAAAGTAGACATTGCATTATATAGATAGAAGGAAAAGGAAGAATATTCAGTTTTTTTAAATAACGGCCCGCATGAGGCTGTCTGTGGCTCTTAATATAGACCTTACTATCCTTTTTTGCAACACAAAAACTCGTTTTGCATTACTTGAATGGCCCCAACACAGGACTCCATATTGAATATGAGATTGTACTCCCGTGGACTATAAAAAAGCCCATCCCCGAGGCGCTTTAATAGTAGATATTTAGGTTGGACATCTTTTAAAGGTTTATAATCCTTCAGGTATTTTCTATTGTATTAAAAAGCTGACGCAAAACACTTAACCAGTTTCGTATGAAATAGATGCAATTCCGCCCTCATATAAACAACTATTATCAAAATACATAGTAACGTGCGGTAAACAAAGAATTATCACTTGTTTATTAGAAACATTGCATTCAATTTATTTATATCTTCATTAAACCATACAAGATTGCACGATTACGATATAAACTCAATACTAATTTTTTTAATTTATATTAGTTTAAGGCCTGATTTTTCACTTCCAGTTAACTTTATCAGTCAGTTGGCATTGAGCCAATATCAAATTTTTAGAAAGCCACATTTCTAAAATGATTAACCGACAGATAAAATTAACTAGAGATGAAAAAATCAGGCTTTAAACTAATATAAATATAAAATAATAATTAAACAACCACTAACATAGGGATTTTTTTATCGAATCTGCATAGTAATTAATTAGATGTTTCAGAATGCATTTTAAAAATTGAAATAATTGGAACGGGTTTCCCAAAACGTATTTAGACAACTGCACTTAAGCAATGAAGGCCGTTAGCGTAATTACTAAAAGTGATTATATTTCTTTGTATTACAGTAACAAATTACTTCAAAATTGAATGAAGGAATCAGAGTTAAGTAGGAAGTTTAACACCGATCAACTAATTACATCAAATAAATAAAAGTAATGGGTAACAATAGAACTTATAATTGCCTGTTGTATAAGTTTATATTGAATTAAAAAATCAGCTGAATTTTGAACTTATGCTATGCTATTTGTATTTATATCCTAAACACGGAATAGTTTTCTTTTGTAAAATAGAAAGGGTTAATGAATATATAAATTAAATACAATAGCCCATATTCACCGCCTCTTTTAAATCTTGAAAGTATTTAGAAGTAGTTTTAAAATTAGTTTTAAATTTGAACCATTCACTATATTTAAAGACAAATTTAATTGCATTCTTAAATATGGTTGAGAGTAACTTTTACTAAAACTAGTTTTAAGAACAGATTTAAAAAATCGGTGAATAGGGCTCAGTGTCATCGTTGAATAATGAAAAGATAATTATTTGTTTACTACAGGCTCTTATGTATTTTGAAAATCGCAGTTTTAGGCGGAATTGCAACTAGTTTCAATACGAAACTGGTTAAAGTGTTTCGCGTCGTTATTTTAATACAATAGAAAACTATCTCCTGTAACCACGCAATACACATCTGCGTATTGTATTACCTCAGCAGATACATTGGTGCACAAGTCATTTGTATATACAATGAACAATAAAATGTAAATTGGACGATAGTTTATTATAAGGTCTTTGTCGTTCTTTTTATGAAGTGTGTTACAATTTTTTTCCATTTTAATGCAGTAGGAAATTTACCTTCTGAATAGATGCGTTTATTATTTTACATAGCGGGTTGGAAATTATTTCCACAACATTTTTAGGATATCGGAATGCTGACTAAATGCCGAGAGATCACAATTTTCTTATTTTTCAGGTAGACCAGGTTTGCTTATTTCATTAATGAAGTCATTAAATGCATTTGAAATTACTCTGTTGCTGGTGTGTTTGTTACCATCTAAGTTGATTTTTGTGAGTGGTATATATTGATTATTATCGTTTATTTTAATAACATTCCACGCAGCTTTGACTTTCGGCGTTGCCAATTAATTGATTGTTGTATGATAATTTAGCGAATTTAATGTTACGCACATGTATTTTTTTAAATAATCTGCACCAAGCTTTAAGGTTTACGTTATTGCAGTGCCGTAAATGTAAGTCTTTTAAATACAATCTTTCTTTTATTAATTCTGGTGTTATCCAAGTCCGATGTTTGTATTTACTTGTACACGAAGAAATTTTAACCAATATGAAAGCTTGATTCAAGTGAAATTCAAAGGTATTAAATAAATTATTAAACATTTTATCAACCTTGTCATCATACATTAAAACATTCTCCCATGTTTCCGTTAATAGAGAATTCTGGAAAGTAAGTTTATTAGCTAAACTATATTTACGAATATATTTTGTTTGGTACAATTTTTCATTATTTGTATTTAGTTCGATAAAGCTAATGTCAATTTAAACTGCTGCATGATCGCTGAGGCCTGGTTCAATGGTGTTTACAAGCAAAGCATTTTTCCTGATATTAGAGAAAATTAAGTCAATCTGTGACAACGCCTTGTATGGTACGTGTATTATTTTTTAACTGAATGGAAACCATAAGATCAAGAAAATTCTTTGAATTTATTTTATCGGATTTCCAATCAATGTTAAAGTCTCCACTAATAACAACATTGGTGTAATTTATTGTCATAGATAAAAGACGTTCAAATTCAATTCAATAATAAACAAATTACTTATTCGTAGTTAGTATAAACTTATTGCACAACGGCAGTGCATAGTTATCTAAGGACTTTAATAAAAAATGGCGACACCTGCACCACGTTTAGTTTTTCTTGAATACGAAGAAATTAGATAATAGCTTTCTGGTGTGTAACAATTGACTTCTTCATCCAATAACCAATGTTCAGTTAGAAGTAAAAGATCAGGGTAATATTCATTTGAATGTAAATAAACATTAAACGATTCAATTTTATTTTTAAGACTGCGCACAATAGGCGTATTCTTTCAAACTGATTCTTGCATATTCTTTCAAACGAATTTATTGACCTCCACTCTGTCCCTAAGTGATCCGAATCAGAACCAACTGAACTCAAGTGAACTGATCTGAACTAATTCAGTTTGAAAGAATACAGCTATTGTACAGAAATAGATTAACGTACATATTTAACACACCTCTTGTATACGTTTCTTCTTTGTGTTTTTCAAGTGGAGATAGTGTAAAAATTGTTTACACATGCATATGTAGGCCACATTTTGGATTTTTTAATACATTTATTTGATCTATTGCAACAGATACTTTAAATGATGAATATTCATCCGGTCTTCTGGATTTCAGCTGAGAACATTTGGCCTCGGTAATCCCTTATTTAACAAGATATCCTTTCAAATTATCCGCGGTAGTCGTTGCGTTTAATTTATTTACACAAAAATCTACATACTTTATAGCTGCACTTATCTCGCACTCAGTTCTAGTAGAGCTACCGTATAGACTACGATTACGACAACTGCTAACCTTCCTTTGGCTTTTTTTTAACTTGCCATCCATTTTCTTTGGGTACATTTTGTAATTTGTAGCTCTGATTTATTGTTGCAGTTTAAACTAATTCTGTATTCATACTTTCTAAACGGTTTATGTTTTGATTTAAATCTTCTAAATTAATTGAATCCATCTTTTGGCCGTTTAACAAATTTTCTGCATTTTGTTTAGTTTTAGCGACAACTTCACTATAATATATTACCTGCCGCACCCTGTATAGGAACTCTAAAAAACATTTGTTACTATAGTTATGTTACCACGCTGAGAATGCAGTATGGCTGGCATAGGCAATGTATTTTAAATAGGAGAAAGCGCACAGCGTTGCCGTGAGTCGCATAACAGTCGTAGGGTCAGCTCTGCCCAAAAGATACTTAGGTGCCGTGCAGATTCGTTTACTATTATTTTAAATCTTTAATCAATGTTGACTTCGGTATTTTCGGTTTTTTTTATGTTAATAAATTATTAACGAATAGCAGATATATCGACTCGACGATGCCACGTTTGGCAACGGTGAGCTCCATAAAACTATGCTCTGCATTCTAAGCGTGGCGCCGGCACTATAGTTTGGATACAAAAAAAAACCAGTTGGGAATGCGCAAGCTTGCATTGCCGGGATGAACAAAAGAACTGCTTATTTAGCTTAAAAATTTTTCGAAAATTTGACTGGACATGTAAAATTTTTTTTAAATTTTTTTCGGGAGCCGATTTGACCACTTTGCCAATGAGATAGACAAAAAATGATCGAAGCAAAAATGTCTTAGATTTTGATGTTCTATAGGAACTGAAAGAAAATTTTCAAAAATGTCAACAGGAAAAAGCTACGGACATCCAGACAGACAGACTTTGTGAATTCATAAGTTGAACTTTTGTTCATCAATAATAGTTGACACAGAGTTGATAGCACAAATCACGTTGACAGCTTAAAGCAAAACATATCTGAGCTGATCTTTATTTTCTCCGTTAGAAGTTAAAAACGCTGTTTTAATATACTTCTGTGAAAATGTCTAGACACCTTCACGAAGGCGGCAGGTATTTAGTATGTATATACTACATACTGTACGTAAAAAACAATTGAGTGTAAATACATTCGCCATACCCACCGATAAAATTTTCGTCAAATTTGGATTCAAAGAATACTTAATGAAAAATTACTGGTTTGCACCGATAAATTTTTTACAAAATGATACAATATGTATAATTCATTTACTGATATTGAAGCCTTAGGACGTTTAGAAAGTTTTAAAAAATGAATTTTCACATTGATCTAAAAATTTTATTTCTATAATTCCTAAGAGGCTTTTGGTACATTGTATCCATAACAAGCTGTAAATTGCCTGTATAGATATTACCAATGACATTACTATAATTAATAGCAAACCCGGCGAACTCCGTTTCGCCACCAGATGGCTTCGTTTTATGTAACATTTCGTTTGGTGATTAAAAGATGAAGAAAATTATTTTTTTGTTTTATATTTAAAAAGGAAAAATTTTATTTCATTTCACAACAGTAATGAATTCATTTCGATTACAATAATGAAGTGTTATTTAGTTGAACTTCTCTAAGTAAATGAAAGTGAATCCAAAGTAAATACTGAATCGAAGCGTTATACGTGTCCGCAAATTATCCGTTTCATTGAAGTGCACTTTGGTAAACCACATTTTTGTTTTTTGGTCTGACGTTAACACAAACAAAGCGGATGGTTTCCCAACTCGTGAACACGCAACGTATAACTGCCCATGTGAAAACAATGATTTTCTAAATTTATCCCGCAAACACTAAGCGATTGGCCTTGCGACTTGTTAATTGTCATTGCGACGCACCGGCGCCTTCTACTTAAAATATTGGTTTGTAGTACATGCTATGTATCAGAGATGGCGCTGTATGTGAAAAACGATTTTCCCGCTTTTCTGTTGACATTTTTCCTGAATTTTCTTTGCTATAAACCTCACGGAGCCCGAGACCTTTCCAACGAATGCAAAACAGTGGAAATCGGTTCGTGCGTTGTGGAGTTATAGCGTCAGGAAGGAAAACCCGACTTATTTTTATATAGTAGATAATCATTCTAATAAATTTTAAAAAAGTGAGTTTAGCAGGTAAATTTGATAGTAATTACAGAATACTGCTCTCATGAAAGACCATCATTCTGTGAAATTCCGAAACTGTAAAACTCAATTCCTTAATAAATCAAGGGAGTCGGCCTAATTCACCCTCTCTTATCTCTGCCCTTACGTTTTCAAATTGGTGGATCAAAATTGATGAAACTTTCGTCGTTATTTCGACAATTTAAAAAACATAAAAAAACGTTGCAAGTTGCTGTGATACACACGCCGCATCGAGCACGAAGCGGGAATTACTGCTGAAGAATATTTTCGCTTTCGCATAATAGATTGCATTCATATGCGGAGGGTCGATCATGCAGGGGGTTTGAACCCCCAAAACCCCTCCCTGGATACGCCGGTGGTGCGTGGTATTTTGATCTTTAGTATTTGTTGATTTCCCTAACAAAATACTCATATAAATTAATAAAAATAAACTAACAATTAAAATGTAGGTTTCAGAATTCGCCCCGAGAGCAGTTTACACATCTGGTAAAGCGTCATCAGCTGCTGGTCTGACGGCGGCGGTAGTAAAAGATGAAGAATCATTTGACTTTGTAATAGAAGCAGGCGCGCTCATGCTGGCAGATAACGGGATTTGTTGCATCGACGAGTTTGATAAAATGGACCCAAAAGATCAAGTTGCCATCCATGAGGCTATGGAACAACAGACCATATCTTTGGCTAAAGCTGGAGTTCGAGCCACGTTGAACGCTCGCACCTCTATTCTTGCCGCATTAAATCCGAACGGGGGGCGTTACGATAGAGCCAAATCGTTACAACAAAATGTTGCACTCTCTGCACCTATCATGTCAAGATTTGATCTTTTCTTTATACTTGTCGATGAATGCAACGAAGTGGTTGATTATGCTATCGCCAGGAAAATCGTTGATTTGCACAGTAACATTGAAGATTCAGTTGAGAAAATTTACTCCAAAGAAGAAGTTTTACAATACATTGCTTTTGCGCGTAAATTTAAACCCATTATCAACAAAGATGCATCCGAGTTATTGGTTAAGTATTACAACACTTTACGACTTCGTGACACCACGGCGATGGGAAAATCGACGTGGAAAATTACCGTTAGACAGCTTGAAAGTATGATACGTTTATCTGAAGCAATGGCTCGTTTGGAAATTGGTGATGAGGTTCAGGCGAAACATGTAAAAGAAGCATATCGTTTGTTGAACAAATCTATCATTCGTGTCGAACAACCTGATATTCATTTGGGAGAAGACACTTCAGACAGTATTATGGAAAATGGCGAAGAACAAGAGGAGACACCTGCACAACCATTGAAGAAAAAGTTGATCCTGAGTTTCGAAGAATATAAAGCGCTGAGTAATATGATTGTGGTACATATGAGACGTGAAGAAATTCGACGAGCAAGGTAAGTAACCTATACATAGGTTAATTAATTATCAAATTTTACTTCTAGAAAATGAAGAAGGTATAAGAAAAGCGATGTTGTTGGTTGGTATTTAAACTTAATAGGCAATGAAATCGAATCCGAAGACGAATTAGTGGAAAAGAAGGAACTTATTGAAAAAGTTTTAAATCGACTAATTTATCATGTAAGACGTGAATAATTCGAAGTATTTTTATTCGTTGAGTTAAAACTGTTGTAGGATGAAGTAATAATTCCATTGTTCAAGGTTGGTTTGCGTGGCTCGGAGCAGGAAGAAAGTGACGATCCTTTGTTGGTAGTTCATCCAAATTATATGATTGACCGATAAGCACATATTTATTTTCAAAATTTATATTTTTCAGTCCCATTTTACTGTTGATTTGTTTAATGTTAAGAATTTTAGATTAGTTTTATAATATAATTTTTACTGCAAGATGTAAATTTAAGATTTAAATTGTTACGCCGGAGAACATCAACAAGTTTACCTAGTGGTTGTCTAATGTGGCGAAATAAGAATGTTTCGATTTGTGTATGTGATTAAGACATCACATCTACCGGGAAGAAATTAGACTAATAATAACTTGTAACAGCCGATTAACACACATTGGTGTTTAAAAATATTCTAAATACTTCCCAAAATAAAAAATTTTTATATTTTTCCAAACCCTAGTCATTATTTTGCCTACATTTTTTAAGGTTTCAGTTTAGATATGTAATTGGTGGTTACATGTAAACTTCTGAAGAAGCTATATCTAGGCAAGTACCACAAGTCGGTTTAAAAACTACACTAGTAAGCATATTTTGAATTATATATATATAATGCAATTGCTACAAATGAAAAACATTCTAACCATTGAAGACAATCTCAAATAAATTGTTTTTAAATCGTTTATTTTGACTTACCACACAATAAAAAGTTTAAAATTTGTTAGTGCAAAATACATCTAACTCTTGTTGACAACTTCAAAAGTTAAACAATGATTCTGTAATTTATTTAGAAGTGATGTATCGTAAAATGCTGCTCCTGGAGGATACACGCCACCACTAAAACGAAAACAAATGTTGGTAAGTATTCAAGCATTATAGGTACATACCGATGAGGTAGCTTATCGATTTCTTCTAAAATAACAATAGCCGCAAGGGTCACAGCACTACAAGTCACACCATACCCCGGATCATATCCTGAAACTTTGCATATGATACTATCAGTCGGTGGAGAATCATATGAATCTTGGGCTTCAGATAATTTTTCTTTCCACCCTTTTCCACTGAAAGTCATTGAAAATGACGCTGATTGCATAGCTTGCTTAGAAGGACTCTCTCGGGAAAAGAATCCCATGGAAAATATTTTGGGATGCTTCAAAAAAATAATATAACATGTTTTCTTTGTGCAATTATTATTTTGCTTACATCCAAGAGTAGTTTTCGACCAAATTCGTATTTAACTAAAAATTGGAAAATACTTCCAAAAACCATCAACACGAACAACGAAAATAACGATTTAATCCCCATATAAACGTGCATTTGAATTGGTCTTAACTTCTTATTTTCGTATAAATAACGTTGGGTACGCATAACTACAGAACGATCTGCGCCCATAAACGGGACATTCCAAGTGTCAGTCAAGTCAGATTTATGTACATTTCCCTAAAATAAGTTTTCATTCATATTGGAAATAGAAACAATAATTTTTATTCAACGTTTTCAAATAATTTTGATCTAATTGTTACTAACACGTCTCAATTAAATCGCGAGATATATGAGAACATTTAATCAAAAATAGCTAAGTTTATTATGTAACCAGCGATTTTTTGTACCGATGGGACAATTACGTGACGAGCGAAGTGAGGTATTTTTAGACAAATCGGTTTCATCTTTGTATGCAATTCAAATAGAATTCATAATTTTCAGAAACCATTCGAAACATGTATTTTCAAAAAAAGTCCTTGAAATATTAAGTTTTTTTAAATGTTTGAAATATTTTTAGTACCTTATATCACACTACAAAAACCTGCAATTGTGTGTGTTAATTACGAATTCCGTTTCACATTATAAGACAATCAATTGTGTTATAACCGGATTGAATAATTGACCTGGACATTAATTCGAAGGTGAAATATTATCTCTTAAGTAAAACATCATACTTACTTCGGTTTCAATTTAGGCGAAAAACTAGGCATCGGGGTAGGATACAATTTCCTGCGTAATTCTCTCAATTCGTGAGCGTGTGTTACACTGTGCACCAAAGATTCCCATGTGCCATAGTTAATGGTAATTCCAGAAGTATTATGACCAGATTGCATTTGAACGTAAATTTCGGCTGAATTTAATGTACCTAAACATATTCAAAGTCAAACATTAATTTTCGTTTCTTAACGCTTAATTATAAATATTCTTTCAATAGCGGATTAAGAAATATCTTATTATCGACTAGTTTGTGATTGTTTCAGTTCCACTTTTAGAACTTAAGGTGGCAGATCAGATACACTAAAACTTCTGACCAGATCCAGGCCCAAACGCGTGAACCTGTACTAAGACAATATACCATATAAAATGACATATTTTTAATTTCCAAAAAACAAGTTGAAAGCCAAAAGCGTGCCAAAATGCTTACAAATAACTGTTTTTACGAGGGAACAATTTATTTTAAAACAGAATATTGCTATATTATACGGATCAAGCTAAATCTAATTGTTGAAGAATGCAGTTTTATTATGAATTGTCATTTATTTTTTGCCGTGTTCTCTATCGCTCTATTTTACTATCGATTTCGAAACACTTAGGGTCGATTGCACCAACACGACTTAAACTTAAGTTCTGCTTAAAAACAATAGTTGCTATCGTTTTAACAATTGTATCTAAGTTTTTAAGCTCAGCTTAAGTTTAAGTTGTGTTGGTGCAACCGGCCATTACTGTACTAGACAATTATTGGACATGATCCGCCAAACTAACGTAAATTTCTTAATTACTCAATTAAAGTTGAATATACTACAAAATAGTTTCCCCAAATTTACTTGTTCCGATTTTAAAATTAATTTGTAGTATACAGAGTGGATCGTTTTGCATGGAACCTAATTTCATTTTTTTCAAAGATCTACGCGGCAATGTTCTAAATTAAGTTTCTTAAAGAAAAACGGCATTTTTTAAATTGCGTAGTAATATAATAATTTTATTATTCATCTCAAATGAGTTAGTTGTGAAGTAAGTTATTTTGGGCATGATATTGATGAATATTGATTGATTAAAAGCGAAATGACAATTTATTGATCGTGTTAATTTTCAGGGGTACATCATGAAAGTCAACAAGAAAATGTTGTAAAAACTAGTGTAGAAGAAAAATACCTATTAATTCTATTGGTTTGTTTCAGAATATTTTAATTAATAAAGTCGTTTAATATTATAAATTAATTGTTTTGGAAAATGTCAAATGATTTTGACGTCAGCATTTAGCGTAAGGCCGCCATCTTGAATTTTTTGAAATGGTAACCTACGTACTAAAGCTTATTTTTTTCTCTTTCCAAAAATAATAGTAATGTGTCACTTTAATACAAAAAACCTCTTATAAAATATTAGTTTCATTTTTCTAAATTAAACAAAAAACAATAGTAGGCATTGAAAACGTTTTATCTTGATTAGTTGCACTTCTCGGTCTACCAGACTTTGGAATATCCTTTACACTACCAGTTTCATTAAGTTTGTTTATTAATCTCGGCACCGTAGCTGCTTATAGGAGGGTCTTCAGGATTTAAATCGTTAAAACGACGAGTTGCTTCGTCATGGGTACATTTGAGATCACCATATCCAACTAACTTTAAGATTTGGATTCGTTGTTTTTCTAATAAATGTGCTATAATTCATAATTTACTTTTAAACTTCGTGCTAATTTGAAATTAGTGTCAGTTTTGACAATATGTACATAATAAATTATGTGGTTGACGTCTTCAATGCATACTATTGTTTTTCGTTTAATTTAAAAACCTGCAGTATTCCCACCACTCCATCGCCTTCTCGTTCTCTGTCAATTCCAGTAATCTTTACATGCATTTTTTCGCGTGTCAAATATCATTTTATCGAAAAATGAGAATATACGTTTTGTTCCTTTCCATTTTACATTCAAAACTATTTTATAATTCTGACAATCGGACACGAGCATTCAGTCTCGATTGAAAATATTGCATTACAAAATTTGAATCGCAATTATGCCTAAACTTATTGCCGGATAAGTTCAGTATTTTGCACACATTAAGTACGTAATTACCTTCTATTTCCCGAAAGATTTGCGCTACATCTCAAAAAATGACGGATCTACGAATTTTTAAAGAAAATTTTTCTCGGAAAATTATTATCCGATCGAGTGTAACTAGAGCTCATTTTATTCGTATTTTTATCCTCTACAACTTTTCTTTTTACACCATTAACGTTAGTTCATTACTTTTTACTAAACTAAAAAAAAAAAGAATGAAAAAATTCCGCTTTCTTAAATGTTAATAAATAATATAATAACAATTCATTTTCGGTATAAAACATGACTATAAGGTACTTTATACTATTTACTTTTTTCTCAAAATTTAATTATTATTTGCTCTATTGACTGGGGTAGTATAGTAGAATTGAATTTAGAAAAATAAAACTAATATTTTATAAGACATTTTGTAATCCCATGGTGCAAGATTTTTCAGCAACCCTGTATATTGGGTCAGTCTTCAATTATTCTATTTAATTCAAAACAAAATACGGGTTAGAAGAAACAAAACTAAAGCATTAATATTTTAATAAAGTTCAACGCCAAATTCATTATTTGTTGATTACTAAAAAATTTACAAAACCACACATTGAAAGGTTTACCTGTGCCACCATATTTGTTTAACTGGTCTTAAAAAATTACTATTCTTGTTCAAAAGTATTTTGTTTAATACACTCAGGATCTTAAAAGAGTAAACACATTTAAATCCTTGATTTAATATGTTGACAAACAAAAAGATAAAAAAAAAAATTAAACTTACCATCGAAGTTTTGGGCGGTATATATCAGTCCAAGATCGCAAGGAATACTATCAAACCCGCAAGCGCTTAAGATATATACGCCTTTTTCTTTCGCAGCTTCATGGTATTTGTATTGTATATATTCCATGTACTGTGGTTCTCCGCAAACATCAACTTGGTGCGTTCCTGTGTCAATACACGCTTTCACAACGGGTTCGCCATAAAAACGATAAGGACCGCAACAGTTTATGATCACGTTTGCCCTAGCAGTCATAGCTTTCAATGCATCGTCATCATTAACGTCCGCTACCAGAATAGGGACGTTGCTTAGGTCATCGTCTAAAATATGAAACGTATATAATGTTTTTCGTAATCCCACGCTGTTATTTTGATTTAACAGTATCTAATTGACAATTGAAAAGTCACTTATAACAGCCCGTTTTTTAAATATACATAATAATAAATTCACGCAAAACTACATGACAACAAAAAGTATGATTTTTTTGTCGAATTACATGTGAGACCTGGGTTAGGCCGAGCTAAAAAAGTACCTTGTTTGTGACAAAAATACTAATAGGAAGAAACATGTGCCATCATACCAAGGACAATGAGTAAATTAATTTAGACATAAAGCCAACACGCGATTGTCATTAATTCATTTGTGATTAACAAATTAGTGCAAAAAACGTCTTTTTTAGTTTTTTCGTTCCTGACTAAATACTAATAAACCAATGTTAATGGAGTAAAAACAATTTAAATGCGAACATAATACAGACACCACTCGATCGGATTTTTAATTTCCGAGAAAAATCGAAAAAAAACAAGCAATTTTTTTTAAAATTAATTAAGCCACCATTTTTTGAGTTACTGTGAACAGCTTCCGGGTAACTGATTTTAGCAAAACTTATGCTATACTCCATTTTTATAAAAATCATTATTGTCACTGTTAAAAATCCCTTTCCCTAATTTCGGTTTCAACACCATCTCGCCAACTCTTTCTTGGTCTTCCTCTCTTTCTTCTTCCTTGAGGAGACCAGCCTAATATTTGCTTAGGTAACCTATCGTCGTTCATTCTTTGTACATGGCCATACCATATTAGCTGTTTCTGTCCACACATCGTCCACCAATGTATGCCCGGCTCCCATTATTTCCCGAATCCTGGTATTCGGAATTTTTTCTAGCCTTGATTTACCTGCAGCTCGTCGCCAGAAGTCCATCTCGGTTGCTAGCAGTGTCTTTTCTGCACTTTTTTTAGAGGCCATACATCACTTCCATACGTTACTAGGCTCTTTATAATTGTGTTGTAGATGTGATGTTTATTACCCTTGGATATTGTTTGGTCCCACAATACTCCATTTAGCATGCCAATAGCCCTTCTTCCTTGTATGTTGCGTTCCTCAATGGCTTTATCTAGAGTTCCATCCTCTGTTATGTTCAGACCCAGGTATTTATACTCTGGGCAGTGTTGAATGGTTTGGTTATTTTCTAACACTATAGGCTCTGGTGTTCCACCAATACATATACACTCCGTCTTCTTGATGTTAACTTGCAGACCCCATTTTTTGTACTCTTCTTCAGACCTTTTGTAACGGTGAATCCCTTGCTGACATTGTTGCCTATTTTCACTTTTTGCTGTGGATTTCTCATACAGTCTTTCTACTGCTTTTACTATGCCATGATTTATATTGGTTTGTTTTAACGCTGTCCAAAGTTTGCTAAGTGGAACACTGTCATAGGCCTTTTGAAGATCAACATAAAGTAAATGGATCTCTTGATCCACGGCCCTTTTTTTCAATGACCTGAGTGAGGCAGTATAGGTGATCTACTGTTGAGCGACCAGCTCTAAAACCAGCCTGTTCTTCAGCTTCCATATCCGCATACTCTGTCTCAATTTTGTTTTAAGATCTTGCCATATATTCTGCTCATTGTACCAGTCACTGACAGTCCTCTATAGTTTTCACATGAATCTCGGCTTCCCTTTTTATGTATCGTGGATATAAGGGATATTTGCCATTCATGCACTTCCGTCAATGCAGTTTTGGAATATCATTGTAAGGTGCGTATAGAGCAAGTTGGTGCCATGTTTTATTAATTCTGCCGGAATATTTCCGGGACCAGGGGCTTTTCCATTTTTAAGCGAACTGCATACTTTTTGACTTCGCTGTGCGTTACTCGTACTGGAGATGAAACAATATTAATAGCACCATTCTTATTAGTGTTCGCACTAATGAACTCAGTTCTTTCTCGGTAAGCAGATCCTCAAAATGTTTCTCCCAGTTTTCCATTGATATTGGGGATATGATATCTCCTTTCCTGTCGGTGCGTAGACTTTTTAATAGTCTCCAACTTTCCGTACTTTTCCGTCCACCAAGGTATGTGTTGATTCTGTTGCAGTTTCTTTCCCAGCTATCGTTTTTGTTTTTTATTATGTTTTTCCTTACTTCTTTTTGGGCTTTCTTGTAGCTTTCTCTATCCTCATCTTTATTTGTTGTTAGGTACTTCTGAGTATAACATATGTTTTGCTAAAATCAGTTACCCCAGAATAACAAAAAAATCGTAGCACGCGCTAACTGAAATATACATGTTGTAGTGTGTAACTTAAAATTTCAAAATCTTTTTAAAAAATACAAATAGGCTGATCTCCCGAGTATTCAGGCTTCGGAAAAAATTATAAAATTGCAATCGTACAAAAACTAATTATCCGACAGCTCCAGGTTTTTGCACAAATGAAGAAGGTACTTATGAAAACGTATTATGTCCCGGAAGCTGATCACTGTAGCTCAAAAAATAACGGCTTAATTAATATATGAAAAAAAAACAAAAAATCGCTCGTTTTTTCGGTTTTTCTCGGAAAATAAAAATTCGATTGAGTCGTGTCTGCGCTCATTTTGTTCGTATTTTAATTCTCTACAACGTTTCTGTTAACTACATTAACATTATTTATTAGTATTTAGGCAGGAACAAAAAAAAAGTTTTTTGCACTAATTGTTCACAAATTAATTAATGACAATAGCGTGTTGGCTTTATATCCAAATTAATCTACTCATTGTCCTTGAAATGATGGCACATGTCTCTTCCTATTAGTATTTTGATCACGAAAAAAAACCTCTATTGATTGGCCTAGGTTTGTTCCGTTGTTCGTCTCAAGAAAGTAATTTTCCGATGGGTTTACGAAAAATATTGAACGACTCACGGCTGATGCGCAAATAACAGGCTCGGTTGATTTAAGCCCATTTTAGATTAGATTAGACTTAATAGTAATTAATGGCACAAGTCCGGGAACTCATATTTAACAGTACGAACGAGACGTTTAAGGACGAGCGATAGGCGAGTCCTGAAACTCGAAATCAGTACTGTTAAAATAGTTCACGGACGATGTATTTTACTTCGTTCTACCAAATATAAAAATAAAATGTTTGGAAATGAATGTTTACAATTCGTATTGCCGCATAGGAACATAAACGCAACACATCAGAGAACTTTACATTGTATTGCATACTCTCGATAAAATTCAAACGAAGCACTTTCGAATGAAATCCAAAGACCCTATTACGTGTCTATTCTATAAATGTTCGTTGGTGAACGATTCGTTGCATACAGATTATCATTTATCGTGTTGTTAACGATCAGCTGAACGATTGTCGGTAAATTCCTATTCTGTAACCTCTGGCGTTATTTTAAACGAACAAGTTTCAATTTTAGAGTGGATTGTCACCCATAACCTAAGTTTTGCATTTTGACAGAGACACATTACTTATTAAAAACTTTGTTTGTTTTTTCATTGTTGATAAGATTTTAGTAGAACCATTGTAGAACAAAGAAGTTTTTTTAGAAGAAATGGAAAACAACGTATTTTCTTCGTAGGAGTATATACAACCTCGATCCCGGGGGACCTAATATCTTGAAAAAACCTGGGAAACTTTAACTAAAAAAATAAATAGTGGGGGTCCTTGCAAACCAGTTGTCATGGGGAAAAAACTAAGTTGATAATTGATAAAATAGAAATGATTTAATAAAATGATTGGTTCTTTTTCGAGGAGGAGCACCAATAAAAAACTCTATTGACCTATAAAGTTTTTTAAACATTTTCTATTGGAAGGGCCCTGAAATAAACTCAACGAAATCACGTCAACACATTGAATCAAGTTTATTATTAGTGTCTAGTGCGACTAAAATTTGTTATAAAATTTGCGAATGATATCGTTAAGTCTTACAGAATAAACCCATTAGAGGGGTAGCCACCCTCTTCATTTGAAAGAGAATTGAATGCTCTTTCCAGCAGTACACAAATTTACACACGTGTATCAACACTTAATTCGCATTTTATGGACGACTTCATTAAATTCTGCATTGATATCAATTTCGAAATTGCCATGGTTTCGTTAATACAAATCACAGTAATGGTAGACATTATTACAATATCATTGTGCCATATTGTCATATCCTATTCTTGTGTACTGTGTAATTGAAAATCAAATAGTTGTATCCAGACACTCCGATCACACAGAACAATATGAGCAGAATTGACAGCAGGTATAGAGAAAGGGGACATGTACGAGATCTTCCCAGGTCTGGCCGACCACCCATTTCCGAGTACCAAAAATTGAACATCGCTTTATCTGTCGAAGAGAATTCACTAAAACGTTTTGCTTTGGATAACCAAATTGGGAAATCATCTGTGAAGAGAATTCTAAAACGGGAAAATTCCTGCTTTCTGTTCACATTGTACTGTGTGATCGCAGTGTCTAGATACCTTACAATAAACATTTCACAAACTTCAGTTGGGATTCTCATTCGGTCACCACATCCTTTCATTATCAATACATCCATCACTTGATTTTTAGTAAGTTTCACCAGTTTCTGTTCTAAATATTCAGCTAATTACCCAGTACATAAGAATTTGATTTTGTAAAATGGGAGAATAATAATGTATCATGACCCAAATGTCTACCATTACTGCCATTTGTATTAATGAAACCATGGCAATTTCGAAATTGATATCAATGCAGAATTTACTGAAGTCGTCGATAGAATATGCGAATTATTGGGACATCTGTATAAATTGGTATACTGCTGGAAAGAGAATTCAATTCCCTTTCAAATGATGTTACACAACCCCTATTGTCATTTAAAAAAAATTTAGAGAATGGCTATCCCTCTAAGAGGGTTGTATAAAAATATTTTGAAAACAAAAATCGGCGTGTCCTTGGATTTTGTTTGGAAGTGCTTCGTTTGAATTTTATCGAGAGTATGGAACAACCTGTATAATCAAAAATATTTTCAAAATGTACAATCAAAAACTATACTAAACGTGACCAATTTTGAAAGTGGGTCATCCCGTGTAAATGTCAACCTGCGTACCGATTTTGAACTTATTATTACTACGTCACGTTATACATCATTTTAAAGCTAAAGAATTGAATTTTCTAAATCTGGCAACTCTGAATAGATGCAACCACGTGTATCTCCACTAAAACACAATTTTCAGGGGGACATTTACGTGAGTAAAATTTGCTATGTATTAGGTAAATTAAAACTCAAATATGAGTGGCAGTAATGCAACTGAGTAAAGTGTCCTTTTGTTTTTAACTTGAACAGTATGTGATGCTTCATTTCCATCAAAATAATTGAAAATACTGTACCGATTTCTTTTGTTACGCTTAAAAAAGTGAATGAATGGGTTTGTGTTACGTTTGTCACAAACAATTGCTTTTTTTCAGGTTGTGTTTTAAAAACAATTTCTGTTGAATTGAAACAGTTAAGTTTGTTATTTTGAGAATTCATGAACAGTATGTAAAAGCTGGTTTTACTTATTTTGGTATAAATAATTACAGTGACAAACGTAACACTTAATCATGTGACTAACGTAACTAGACGTGACTAACAAACACTATGTGACTAACGTAACTTTAGTACCAGCAGAACAACTAGTTAGAGCGTAAGAAAGCAGCAGATGGTATGCGAAATTAGAGAAACTAAAAAAAATAACATGGGATACAAGAGAAAACAAAATAAAGCAGCCAAGACAGCAGCAAAAGATGTGAATGTCTTCAATTCGAGAATTATTCCCACTTTTTCTCAGGAGATTGGCCAACCAATTAAGAAAGTGAAACTGTGGACTGATGGAGCTGCAGCTCATTTCAAAAACTGAAGTTTCATGGTCACACTTTCTTTGCCCAGTTTGTATTCCCAATGGAACTTTAGCGAGTCCTATCATGGAAAGGGACCACGCGACGGAATTGGCGGTGTTTTGAAGAGAATAGTTTGGAAAGGAGTTTTACAGAACAAAGTAGTCATCAGAAACTCCCTAGATTTCTATATGTATTGCGGTACAATCCGCACTGCAAAAGAAGAACAGCTGAAAGTGAAATGCCTGTATATTCCTGAGGAAAACCTGAAGGAGGAATATGAGGCATTAGAAATACTATTTAAAAATGTCAATCCGGTGCATGGCATACAGGCTGCAAGGAGCGTTTTGAGAACTGGATCTCTGACTGTGTGTTTATATAAGAACACTGGTGACTTAGAGCCTATCGGTACACTAGTATTGCTTAAGATTCTTTCAAATTTACAAAATCTTAGCAGTTCAAGTGCATGCACGGATATAGAACCCATATCCATAGTTCAAGAGAAGTATTACGCAGTTTATTTTGATGACAAGTGGTACATTGGCAAGGTTATTGCACAAACATCAGAAAATGTGTTCACCATGAAGTTTCTAACAAGTTCAGTTCAACCTGGAAGTTGCAAGTGGCCTACAAATGATAAGGTTGTTGATATAGAACGTCAGTTCATCCTCTGGGGCCCCGTCTCCCTTGTTGGTAATTTACCATTTACCATTGATATCGACGATTTCCAGGCCATTACAACTTCATATAGAGCATTTCAGAAGTTGAGCACTTAAGTAATAAAATCTGTTCTAATACTTACCATATCTGTTAAAGTAAATTTTGCGTTTTAAAACGTTCAAGCTATTATGTAAATGCGCATGTTCGTTAGTCACAGTTACGTTAGTCACATGCATATAATTATTATATTATTATTTGCTAAAATTGGAACTTATATAGGGAAATATGAACTTACAGTATTGAAACAGAGACAGTTATGAAATAGGTAAAAAATTATTAATTACTTCTAACAGCTATATCAGAAGAAAAGTTGGCTGATGTTTGTTCAATGCATTATTAACAGGTTGCATTTTGGTTACGTTAGTCACTAATGTGATGTTTGCGGCACCCTGGCGCTACGCTTCGTCTCGCCAATGCAAAATTTACTCACAAAAACCAACCATTTTAATCCTAATAAAACAATATACTATTTTTTCTTCAAACGCAAGGAAAAAGAAACAAAAACAGCCAAATAAAGCGTAAGGAATTTTTATACAGCAAATCCCGTTTTCTTTGTAATAATTGTATGTTCATGCAACTTGTAATTAAATATCTAAATAATACTTTTTGACAAAATGAAATCATTGATTATATTGCTGGAATTTATCTGTGGGCAGCGTTTAACTACTTAAGCGCCGCCATCAACGTCTCAATTATCTCGGAAACGGTTTACACGATTTTTGTAGATTTTGGTGTGCAAAGGTCCTGTGATACGGCGATATGGTGGTATTTACACACCAAAATCTAAAAATATCGTGAAAGCCGTTTCTGAGGTAATTGAGGTGTTCCTTACTTAAAATTAACTTTTTATGTCAGAGTGAAACCGTATTAAGTTCATGATGATAAATTTCTGGACAAACCCCCGGGCACGTTGATTGCTATTTTTAACTGCATAAATTTTGTACTAAAAACTTTATATACAGGGTGATCTATATACAAGTGCTGAAACAGAGTTCCCTTTTTTTTTAATAGAACATCTCGTAATCAGTGTGTCCCAATCTGAGTAGTATTGTATGGCTGGCTATCTTTGTTATTAATAAAGATAACGGTTCGGTTAAATGAGCAATGTTGTACAGCTTTTCATACCAATTGGGATGTCGTTAACTAAGATCAACAAATCCCGATCCATATTGCTCCAGAAGTGCAAAACATGTCGTATTGTTCGTTTAGTGAAAAGGTCGTCATTGGAAAATTTCTTCTGTTCAATCAGTAAAAATACTAATTTCAAGTAATCACCAGTCTTCTACGAGGCGGGTTCATAAACTAAGGGCCGTTTGCTTATATTTAAATATTGGCGCTTCGGAGCACAGTTTTACTACTGCAACGCCATCTACTGACTTATTGCAAAGCTACAGCGTCATTTGTTTTGGTTCTGAAGTCATATTGTTGTCCGTGAATGCAAAGAACAATGGCCGCAAAAATCGTTGATCCCGCCAAATGTGAAGTGGGTTCTGTGATTCGTTTCTTATGTGCAAAATAATCGTCGGCTGCTGAAATTCGTCGGGAGTTATGCCTGGTTTATGGACCTACAGTTATGAGCGAAGGTAAGGTTAGACAATGGTGCCGTGATTTTAAAAATGGTCGAACAAATATCCATGACGAAGAGCGGAGTGGCAGGCCCAGTATCCAGACCGATGAAATCGTTTCCCAAGTGGACCAAACACTGCGATCTGATCGTCGATTAACGATTAGTGCCCTCGCTGAAAAATTTCCTCAACTTGGACGCACTACTGTTTACAATATTGTCACGGAAAACCTCGCATACCACAAATTGTGTGCAAGGTGGATACCAAAAATGCTCAACGACCACCACAAAGAGCAAAGAATGTCTAGTGGACGAAAGTTTTTGGCCCGTTATCAACAAGATGGAGATGATTTGTTTTCTCGCATTGTTACTGGGGACGAAACGTGGGTATCCTACAGCAACCCAGAAACAAAACAGCAATCGATGCAGTGGCGACACTCAACTTCACCAAAACCGAAAAAGTTTAAGCAAACTCCGTACATAAGTCGAAAATTGATGGCTACAGTTTTTTGGGACAAAGACGGTGTTCTTTTGGTTGATTTCATGGAACATGGAACAACAATTACAGCTGACGTGTACTGCGAAACGCTCAACAAATTGAGACGTGCGATCCAAAACAAACGCCGCGGGAAACTGTCATCTGGCATAATCCTCCTCCACGATAACGCGCGTCCTCACACTGCTGCCAAAACCAACGAGGCCTTGCACCTAGCGACTACTTCTTCTTTTTTGCATTTTAAACAGTGGCTCGGTGGACAACGTTTTGCAACCAAAGAGGGACTCAAAAATGCCGTTGTCAACTGGTTCAACTCTCAGGCGGCAAGCTTCTATGCAGCTGGTGCAGCGGTACGAAAAATGCTTAGAAGTGAACGACAATTATGTAGAGAAGTAAAGTAAGTTTGTACCTAACTTAATATGACAATAAAATTTGTTTCTTATGAGTATATTTTTTCTGTGACCAAACGGCCCTTAGTTTATGAACCCGCCTCGTACTTTACAACAAACTAATAAACAATCAAGAGTGACAACTTAAACAATGATCGAAGTTTATTTGTTTACATGGCTTACCAGATAACAAACAATAACCGGGTTATCAAGATCTTTTATTTCAAACATATGCAACATAAAAGCAGAAAAAAGAAATTAAGTTATATTTTTAAGATAAAAACTAAAAACGAAAATTTTGGACTTGTTATGTACACTCATGAAATTTAAAACTTGGACACCACAATTTCTGTAAACAAAAGTTTGCACATTGTGAAGCGGGCTTAAGGGTATCATTTACAATTCTAACAGCAGGTAGTCTCAGCAGGGGTTATCTTATAGAAGGACTGTAGAATGAATCATTACACTAAGCACGTTTTAGAAAATAGGTAATTTACGTTGCTTACTTAATTTTTTCTTTAAAGAATATATTTGAAGGTATCGCTAATTAAACACCATAGCTCGATTAATTATCGAATCAAAATTTTGTTTAGGAAATGTTTACAAAATAAAATTAGAAATAATTTTGATTTAAAAACGTCTACAAGCAATAACTTTTAAATTAAATCAAAAACTAAACATGGTTATTTGGGTTGACTGATTATTACTTATTTTTAAATAAATCTAACCTACTAATTATTGTAAGTTATTAAAAAAAATCATTAAACTCTCTATTCATAATATTTAGTCCTTACAAAATGTATATTTTATGACGTTTCATTTTTTTCTGTAGTTAATATAAAAAGTGAAAATAAAAACTAAGGCAATTCTTATTGTCAACGTATATATTTAGTTTTTGACAAGAATTTATTACATAATTATAATTAAGATACCAAGTTATAGTTTAAAATTAAATTTTTTTTTAAATAAAGGTATTACTATATAAATAAATATAAGAAATCAATAATGGGTGTGACCTCCATTATTATTGATACATTCTTGGAGGCGTCTGCTCATTGACGCTATCAAGGTATCAATATAATTAATATTAATCGTTTCCCATGCGGTATCAATGGCTGCAATTAGTGCATTACGGTTTACTGGTATAAAATTTGGCCCTTGTTGTCTTCGGATAACAGCAAGTATTCGAGCCCAAACATTTTCGATAATGTTAAAATCTGGGCTTTTTGCTGGCCAGGGTAACAGCTCCAAGTTATTTGCTTGTATCCAGTTGCGCACAACCTGCACAACCTACATTATTGCTTGTAGACGTTTTTTAAATCAAAATTATTTCTAATTTTATTTTGTAAACATTTCCTAAACAAAATTTTGATTCGATAATTAATCGAGCTATGGTGTTTAATTAGCGATACCTTCAAATAATATTCTTTAAAGAAAAAAATTAAGTAAGCAACGTAAATTACCTATTTTCTAAAACGTGCTTAGTGTAATGATTCATTCTACAGTCCTTCTATAATAAGATAACCCCTACTGAGACTACCTGCTGTTAGAATTGTAACTGATACCCTTAAGCCCGCTTCCCAATGTGCAAACTTTTGTTTACAGAAATTGTGGTGTCCAAGTTTTAAATATAATGAGTGTACATACTAGATTACCCCCAGGCTCCTAGAAGCCTCACGAACGAAGTAACACCGTTCCCTCAAGTGGGCCAGTGTTCATAAATAGATGAAGTTGAACCTTCTACAGCTAAACCATTCGAAAATTTGCAAAATTACGATTCTTATGTTTTTTTATTCATGTTTTTACGTAATACGGTTCCAGAGTTATAAAAATGTAAAAATTACAATATTTCGTATTAACAATGTAAAATTGCTTGAAAAAAAATTTTAAAAAAAGAAAAATTTTATTACACATTATGCACAAAACGAACGAACGTTTACGGCTCAATTTGTTTGAAATTTTGTTGACTATTTTTAACATTTTTTTTAACCTAGAAGATGCCTTCGTACAAAAAAGGTCTAAATCGAAAAATAAAGACACATCTTTCGTAAACTCGAAACTTTTTTCGAAACGAAAATATCTCGAGCCGTTTTAATGCGAGACGAATTTGAAAAAAGGTCGATTTTCGCATCAAATATGTTCCTAGCAACGTGAACAGAGCACCGAGGTGATAAGAAAAATATAAGTTAAGATATATTTTTGGAAATCTGGAAAAAATAATATTTAAGAAAGAGAGAGATAAGAGATAAGAAGACCAAGAATAAAAGGAGGGAAATATAACAAAAAATATAGGCTATTAATAATGTAAAGAGTTCCAAAGTAAATAACGGAAGGAAAAGATCTGAAAGAAAAGAAATGATAGCAAGATTCAGAACAAGAAACGAAGAAAGGAAAATAAGTATTGGATGATTGATGTGCAGGATTGTGTGGGGATGAATTGGAAAAATAGAACACATGAAAAAAGGTGCAGAAAGCTATGATTCAAGGAAACAGAGTAGTTAATACTATTAAAGGAGAAGTATAGTGAATACTGGGAGTGGGGTTAGGAGGGAAGTATTCTATATTTAAAATTGTAAGAATCTGAATCTCATGTTAATTTGAAAAAAAATTGATTAGGTAATTGATACTCATATCAGGAGACCCTAATGCAATGGACACAATGCTGAACACTATGTACATATTTGGGATGCCATGTATGTCAGAAATTTGTTCAGTATTTCGAGCAAAGATTACAGTCGACGTTTCCAGATTGTTCCTATCCTAAAGTAATAATTAATTGTAAAGTAAAAATATATATCAATTAAGACAGAGGTTGTAAAAATTGAAAATCTAAACAACTTTAAAAGTAATTATATTGTGTACTAATGCTACATGACTAAAAGCAGATAAATAATGATAAGATTAAGTAGAAAAACCGAATATAGATGTTGATAAGAGAAGATAAATACCTAATATGTGAATGTATTCTTAAATACTACCTACATAACATATTATATTTGTTCTTATGTGTCCATTTATAGAACATTAATATTTATTTCTTTGACCTTGTCATTAAAGGGTTGTTTAGAAGTTATTGAATAAAGCATTTAGATTCCAAATAATTACTTACCAGTTGTTTGTTGATACTCGTCAAGAGTTTGTTTCAATTTCGTTTCTGACCTTCCAGCAATTCCCCAAGTATACTGGTTTTCTTTTAATAGCTTATGTACATATTCGATAGCATATTTTCCTGTATAACCGGTTGCTCCGAAAAGCACAATATCCAATCGTTTCGTCATATTGTGGCTAAAAACTGAAACAACAATAATCAATAAATTTTTTTCTTTTTAGTAAACCACATCCACCAAATACTCAAACGCAAATAGTGATGGATCTTTAAATAATTTTAATTGATTATAATTAGATAAAATAACTTAAAGTTCAGTTTCAAGAGATAACCTGTCTATGCCTACAACTGTTGACTAAATTAAAAGAAAAATGCTAGACTTACCTAAAAGGTGCACATAGAATGTATATTTATGTATGCAAGCTTCTTTATATATTAATACAATATCAACAACAAACGCTCGCAACGAACGAAAAACATCAACTACATTTCAAACACGTAAACAAAAATACCAGGACCGGCTTTTTGTTTAGTCAAGTCAATAATAATAATAATAATAAATCGAATTTTAGTTTTCGAATTTCTGTGAAGAACACATGCATTGCTCATATATTTTCAAGGTTACTAAAAATAAATTTTATGATATTACATGCGCGTGGTACAAATTTATAAATGTAACGCTTTTACTAACAACATATTTTTAGTCTATAAAAATTTCAGGTTTACTTTCAATTAATATATTCGTATAATATTAACCCAATGGGAATCTCTTAGTGATAAAAATGCCTTTTGCTTCCTAAAGGTGGAAAAAACGATAAAAAGTACCTTGATTGATAGTTCCTTCCGTCAATCAATTTAAGAATTAATAGTAGTATTCTGTAATTACTATCAACTTTACCAACTAAATTCAATTTTTTAAAAATTTATTAGGAATGATTATTATAATAGTTATAGTAATATCGCTACGGACAATTTACAGCTTGTTTTGTGTAAAACAGAGCAACATGCAAAAGTCTCATGGAAATTATAGAAATCAAATTTTTAGAGGTATGAGAAAATTAGCTCTTAAAAATGAAGAAAATCAATACAGGGTGTCACAGAATATGTGTTCCAGGCTTAATGGCTTTATAGAGGACTATTTTAGACAAATAGTTCCAAAGTCAAAAATTGAGAATTTTCAATATGGCTTTTGTAAGGTTCTAAAACTATTGAAATGTTATCAAAAGTATACTTATAGTATGTTTTTAACCATGCCCGATTCAAATTTGGCAAGATTTCTGATCTATCAAAGTTCAAAATGGCGGATTCAATTTTCAAGTACTTCATTTAATAATTTGATTTAAACGAAAATTTGGTTTTATCGTTTTCAAAATAAGTAAAAAGATGGTACAGTGAATTTTTAAAAATTTCGAAAAAAATGCAATGTCGTTTCTTGTAGAGACAAAAAATTTCAAGCAATTTGATGAAAATTTACAAACATGTATTATAAAATATCTTAAACATAACGGTTGAACAGATTTTTAATAACTTCAAAATAAAAAATAAAGGATATTGAAATCGAAAAAAATAAAAAAATAATATCGTCCGAACACTATGAAATTTTTGCAAGAATGGTCTCTAAGCGCCCTAAATACAAATTAAATGTCAAACTTAAAGTTAGTTTACTTTGTAGGCTAAAATTGAGCAAATCAATATCTAAATAAGCATCCTTAAATAATAGGAATTACAATGGCGACCACGATGTGATTGTAATTTGTACTAATTGTTGCTATTTCCGATATTCAAAATATTCAATTTTACTTAACATTTTACAATATTTATAGGGTAATGAGCTAATTTTCATTGTACTCAATTTTTTTGAATTTTTTGTTATTAAATATTTCCAAACGTGTACTCTAAAATATCATAAACATAAAATTAACAATTTACTGTAGAATAAATCCTTCTTTTGGAGTTCTGAAATAAAACAAGTATATTAACATTAAATTTCCAGCCACGTTTTGGGAACTTTTTTAATTAAGTTAACTTCATCAGATATTGAGTTCGATATAATTCGAAATATGTTACTTATACGACCACAAACTGTGGTAATACCAAAAGATGGGTAAATTCTAACTAGATTGCACAAAATTAATAACTTTAATTGACTGATATACTTAATTTTTCTTCAAGAAGTACTACCAGAAGTATTGGATTGAATCCTATTTCGTGGCCTCCTAGATCCCCAGATCTTACGCCATTAGATCTTTTTTTTTGGGAATTAAAAAAAAATATTGTTTGCAGCAACTGGGACACCCTGTATATTTTGAGTTTGGTGGATGCAGAATTTTATCAGCTTTCTTATTATACCATATTTCTATAAGTTGGATTGAATACGAAAGGAGATACAGATAAATAAGAGAAATCGTTGTCATATTCACTAATTCTGAACCTTTATCTTTCATCTAGTATCAATATTACATTTTCAAGTAGCATATTTTTATTATAAATTAAAATTAATTTTTCAATGTTGGGCGCCCAAATGAGTTCTTTTATAGAAATTGAACAATTTTTATTCCGAACGGTGGCAACACTGATTTGATATTATACGTCAAAGCTGTCGTTACGTTCGGCGTTAATTTAAATCGTAATTAATGTTCAGTAGATTTATTTATCTACTTATTTTTATTTCCACCTATTTTCTTTAATTAAACGAATGATATATGTACTAATTAAACTTAAACTAGCATTTAAACCAAAATTTAACGAAAATATTGCCACCCTAGCAATTATACTTCAAAATTCCCTAAATTTAATAACTCGCGAAATTTTATTTTAAAATCAATCTGAAATGCCCAAAATAGAAAAAATAGTATAAAGAATTGTTTCAGAAGGCATTTTAGCGACTCGAAACTGTACTAGTCTTAAAAAATGCACCTTCTGAAACTAGTTCTTTAATATAGTATTTTATACTACGTGATACTACAAATACATGCTCAGAAAATCAGATGGCGGGAACAGTAATTTTAGAAATACGCACCAGGTTAACCTTATACTTTGTAACTGCGGTTTTCCTTTATTGTTGCTCCTGGCGTTACTCTTCAGCTTATTTATTCGCGTACTTCATTAGTTTGTTCTTTATAATACGTAATTTATAGTATAATTTAATAGTATTTCATAGTAAATATGTTATGGTTAACCTGCTGTTCCCGCCAGCTGATTTTCTGCGCATGTATTTGTAGTATACAAATTAATATTAATTTATAATAAAAATATGCTATTTGAAAATGTAATATTTTGGTACTAGATGAAAGATAAAGGTTCAGAATTTCTCCTATTTATGCGTGATACTGAAAATCCAACCACCTTTTATTGACCTATTTTAATATAATTCTTAAGTCCTTGGACTTTAAGGTCCACGTTTTCGTCCACAATTTTGCAAAGTACCTAATTTTGAATTGAGCGGTTGGTTTGTGACGTCACACTAAATGGGTACATTTACATTTGAATTTGGACATCGTGGATACCCATATTTCAACTTTATGAAAAATCGAAATATCTTTTAAACTATAACAATTAGACATAAAGAACTTTTATGAAATACACTCTTTTGTGTCGCCCTGTATAATTCAAAATAATTTTGAAAGTAGACATTATTGACGTGTATACGCCCATCTCAAAATATTTTTAAAATGTTGTATCTTTTGTCTACTACAGACCGTCTTGAATAACGTGGCTCACCTTGTATACCTTTACACAAAAACGGAGATAGTTCAAACATTGAAAATTATAAGCCAATATCTATTCTCATTAATTAATCAAGTACTTTCCTCTAGACAACATGGATTCTTATCGAAAAAGTGGACAATAATCTAAGTTGCATTAGTTAATATCTAGATGGATTTATCCATGCAAGTGGACCTCGTTATACTGTATCGAAAAAGCTTTTGATATAGGTACAATCCCTCACAATTTATGAATTACGGAATTATATATAACGCGTGATTCAAAAAATTTTTCATCAAAATTTGCCTGAACAACAAAGCATTAAGATAAAACAGGTGTATCTTAGCTTAGCTTGTACATTTGTCAATTCTGACAGATTTAATTTCAACACATCCTGTTTTATGCATTGAGAGTAGACGTAAATGAATTTTTTCATGGTCCACTTTGACGAAAAATTTTTTGAATCACTGGTTATGTATGAATTAATAGCAAATTTATGTTCGTTGTTGACATACTACTTAAATAAGAGATATTTACTTGTCATTTAATAATTAGGTTTCCACAACATTTCTTACAACATCTAGAGTTCCACATAGCAGCTATCTAGGGCCACTACTATTATTATTTTTAACGGCATAGTAAACTGTGCTAAATTCTGGGAATCATTACTTTGCGCATGATGACTTAAAAATATTTAGAGTTGTTACCGACGTCGATAGTGCAATCAGATGCTCCAAGAAGATCTGGATAGTATACGGAACTGGGTGTGTTATAAACCAAATAAACTTGAACGTAAATAAATGTTTTGTGATGTCCTAAAAAATCAACCCGACAAAGTTCTCATACAACTTGAATTATTCTGTGTTAGTGTACAAAAATTGTAAGTGTTAACAAAATTTTAGGGTTCATTATCACAATTTAAATCGACTCCGGCAATTACGGCGTTATACAATAGGTATACATATTGTCTAAGTTGGAATATACCATAATTTTGGTATCCATTTTTCACCAAATACAAAAGCTTATGTTGGAAAATGTTCGATTTGCATGCATTTTTCGATTGTTAAACGTGATTTTAACAAACGTTTTGTTCCCTTCCATCACCTTCAAAACTTTTTTTTATTTCTGACAATCGGACACACGAGCATTCAGCCTCGATTGAATATATTCCTTTAAAAAATAAACCACAATTATGCATAAACTAATTGCCCGACAATCGCAGGGTTTTGCAAGCATTAAGTATTTCCCGAAATATTTACGCTACATTTCAGACGGATCTACGAATTAAAAAAAAAAGGAAAAGAACAAAATCGTATATTCATTTTTCGATAAATGATTTTAACACGAAAAAAATGCATGCAGATGACTGAAAATGACCGTGCGCGAGAAAACGGAGGAGTAGTGGGAGTACCCGTCCGCAGCGCGCTTATATAAATCGCAGTCCCCTCAAACGGCGGCGCTAGCGAACGGGTAACCCCCACTACTCCGCCGTTTTCACACTCGGTCATTTCCAGTCATCTTTGCATGCATTTTTTGCGTGTTAAAAATAATTTTATCGAAAAATGAGGATATATGTTTTGTTCTTTTCTATTTCAATTTCAGATTTTTTTTTTATTTCTGACAATTGCAGGGTTTAGCACACACTAAGTACGTAAGCACTCCTATTTCCTGAAAGATTTATGCTACATCTCAAAAAATGACTGATCTACAAATTAAAAAAAAATATTTTACTTTCGATTATTCTCGGAAAGTTATTACCTGATCGAGTCGAATTGGTGCTCATTTTATTCATATTTTTATCCTCTACAACTTTTCTTTTTACACCATTAATATTGGTTCATTACTTTTCACCCAGGAAAAAAAGTTGAGAAAAACACGTTTCTTTACATTTAAATGTTAATTAACAATTCATGTTCCGTATAAAACATGAATATAAGGTATTTTATACTATTTACAATTACATGGCGCAGGCAGTATCCTACTGTTATTTTTGTCAAAAATTTACTTATTATTTGCTCTATTGAGTGGGGATTTATATGTCCCCAAAGTGTTGTTAGAATACTTTCACTATCAGAACACTTAACAATGTCTACTAGAAAACGTTTTGTGTAATAATTTCTAAAATTTAACCAAACATATTAAAAAATAACGTGCGAGGGTTCAAATCCCAGTACGTTAGACGCTGGAATGCTGATTATTCGCTATTCAGATTTAACAGGGTTGCACAATTCAGTTGGATAAAAGAAAGCACCTTATATCTTACCATTTTATGAACGGGTTATAAAATTTTGGTTGTGTGTATGAAACCATCTTCTGTAGGAACTAGAAACAAAGGCATTAGAGCGCCCCGCCCATTATGATAAGGTTATACAAAGATGAATTAATGATTTTCGTCTAGTTATAGAGGAGACTTTTTCTTGTAAAATAAAAAAATACCGCTCCATAAAAACAGTCATATACCCTAAACTAATATTGAACTGATTACAGCTTACATTGTAAACTCGACAAAATGTTTCCTCTTTTTTTCGAGCAGTTTGAATTTCAGTCCCGCGTTCATGCACAAGCAAGGGCCTGAAGTTAGGGCGCACTTTGTATACTCAAAAATCGTTTAATATTGTATTGTACCGCAAGTTTAATAATGAGTGATTGTACCTACTTCACACACGATTTTCATTTTTACGAACATTAACTTTAAGTAGTCCTTCACACACAATTACTGAAAAATAATTGTCATTTAATATTATTAATAAATTGAAATACATTACTATTAATTCATGATATAATCATACCAATACCAGCGGTGGTCAATTTTTCGCTTTAGGCTGATTTACTGAAGTTTGTTTCTTAGAAAATGCCACTCGATAAATTCCAAGGCAGGACTTTCCTTAACAATGTTGTCACCAAATATAATTAAATCCAGCAACCCAAAAAATGGCGATGACAATTGCCAACAGCAACTTTTATTAATTTATTCTGTCAGTTCAATTTGTTGAATGCAATAAATTTGAGTAGAAATGAGTTCAGAAACAGATAAGGCACTTTTTCGAATGTAAAATTCTATATTACATTAACAATTTAAAAGTAAACATTTAATTCTAGAAACGATGTTATTATGGGAATCGACCATCGTAGAAGTTTAGAACGAGATCCTAATGCACACATAGGATTAAATCCTTTTCTTAACAATGAGAGAGGAATTACATACGCTCAAAAAAATTAGCACCAAAGTATTCACATATATGTTAAGAACAAATAATTTATATATCCTCATTTTAGAATAGGAAAGTAAAGTTAAGAAAACTACTAATCGAAGATTACGTACAAGAAGATAAAGAATTAAGACAAGTGGGACTTGCTTACACGAATACGCAGTATTAATGCAAACGACTTGTTTTATTTAATTTAAAACAAACATTCAATAAACAAACTCATGTCTCAATTTTTTAAAAAAATCACTAATCATGTGTTGTCTATTATGAGAATATGTAACTAAAAGTGAGATCATTAATTTTTTTAAATATTTATGTACTATTAATGATAAAATAAGATATATTATCTACAATTTAGGCCACAAACATTTCCGAAAACATTTGTTAATTTAATTAACCCTAGCAAAAAAACGAAGCAAACTGTAAATGAAAAAGTTAAACATTTCCTAAATTTCTAATTTTGTTTCTCAAAATTATCGATTAAAATATAACGAAACATTAAATTTTTCTTTTACAACGAAGATAACAGTTAAACACACATTAAATATGGTTGCACTATACTTACTGACCATGGTAGTAAAGCAAATATCAACATTATCTACTGACAACATTAAATTGCCACCGAAAACGTTAAACCTTACAAAATTTAAAATAAACCGTAAATTTTGATTTAAATGATCGATTTTAAGTGTGAAACATTTTGCATTGTAAAAATACAATTTATTCTAGTTTAAATAATTATCTATAATTTAAGAAATCTCGACATTTAAAAATGTTTTGAACTTTACATTAATTACAGTTGATTGTTAAAATATATCGTTTTTTTAAATCTTTACATTTAAAATATATAATATAAGCAAGTATAAGTAACACCATTTGAGTTGATGTCCCAATATCTAACTTAAATATGTTATTGTTTTAACCTAACAGTTGTTTTTACATCTTCTTCGTCAGTTGTAGCGTCTCTAGAGTTTGAATTTCTTATATAATTAGGACCCGTTTCACCTTTTACATATTCGTCAGTTACATGAACACCAACAATTTCAGATCCGGGTACTTCAAACATCGGTTCTAATAATAAAGTTTCCTAAAAAAATAAAAAATTAACAATAGTAAATAATATGGTAACAACAAATGTTACCAAAGAGAATACTTTTAATTTAATTCAATAAATTCAGTAAATTACTGCACAGTGCAATTGTTATTCTCGGAATAGAACTTACAAAATTATATATTAGCCCAATCAATAAACACATTTGGGTCGAATCAAATTAAGGAATCGATGAACTTCTGAAATTAGGTAGTTAAAAAAGTATTCTACCAGATTAAAAAATTTTTACAATTTTTAATTGTTTAATTACAACTTCTTTAAATAAAAAAATATGAAAAAAATTTTCAAACAAAAGTTGTTGTTTAAGATCTTACCTACAACTTTTGTTCGAAAAACTTCTATTGTTGGATCATCAACAAGATGTTTATTAAAAATCAACTTCAACTTCAGAAAAAGCAATACTTAAGTGGTCTTGCAACCATACAGGACTTGGAGATTTAAGTCTTTTAACTGTAGGCTTCTCAATATCATTTTAAATTGGTAAGTTTTTGTAAAGTTGGTATTTATCTCATTTTCGTTTTAACGCAGCTTTTCGTCGAATTTTTTATGGAAGCCAATCGAGAGAGTAGATTTAATGGTCACACTAATTATACGTATAGTGTAATTCAACTGGACGTCTATTTTTTTTGTATGATAACTATTCAACCAGACAGGAGCACAATATTCTGCTGTAGAAACTTCTTTAAATAAAAAAAATATGAAAAAATGTTTCAAACAAAAATTGTAGTTTCGAAATTTTTTTTAATATCTCAATTTGTAACAAAAATGCAGTCAATTTTCAAAAACGTATTTTTTGTTACTACTGCACATGCACAACCCCTTAGAGTTTTCTTGATATTTCAATCATTCACTCTTTAATATCGGATACAAATATAGTATTGAAAATTACATTATTAAAATTATTAATGGCCGTATGCACCAAAACAAGTTAAACTTAAGCGATGCTTAAAAACTTAGATACAATTGTTATTAAATATCGCTTAAGTATAAGTTGTGTTGGTGCATATACAGTCATTTCAATGCGCTACTACAGGGCAAACTTAGGTATAATTAGATGGATTTTATCATTGAGTTATAGGATTTTATTGCAGTTTATAACGTTTAATTGATTTGTAATCTATCATAATATCAGCATTTTGTTGTGGTGAACAGTAGCAGTAGAGAAAATCGTGACAGTGTTAAGTTTTTTAGAATCCCCGGTATTTGTAATTTTAAACATAAATTGAGCTTAAATACTCTTTCACAAATTCTATAACTAACTTAATTAAACGACCACTAGAAGTAAATTCAACAGAAACCTCGAATGTAAGCAAAGGTTTGTTTGCCCCACAGACGCCATTCTTGTCAAAAGCGTTAAAATGCCTTATAGAAATGCTAAATTTTTAGTGAATGAATAACATTATAAAGATACAGTAGTATACTGTATTACACGAGGAGAAAATCACAGTATTCATGCGAATGTGTTATCACCAGCAATGAAACATGATTTTATCATTAAGTAATACAATATACTTTTTCCACGACCAGTATGTAGTATCTATGAGTTTTATCAAAATTTAATTTAAGGTTTAACTGTCAGTTTAGCAATTCAAAAAAATATAGCTGTTCTCATGACTACCAGATATTTGTTTATTCTGAATAATGAAGAATAATTATCATCAAGTTTACTTTTTATTTGAAGTGTAGACTTCGTTTTGACAGATTTTCAGGTTAGATAAATAAATGTCAGTTTCAAATCAAAACGAGTAACCAATCAGCTTTTGGAACTACTTCAGTCAATTGGAATATACAGGGTGAGTTTTTTAGACGTGATAGCTTGATTACTCATATGTTTTTAAAGATATCAAAATTATCCAATCAGCGTTGTAAACGGTACATCTGAGCGCAGTTTTTAAAAATATTTTTGTTATATAGAGGGGGTATCGTTTATGCAGGGTGGTTCTGGACTAAATTTTTTTGAAAATATGTATATATTTTTACACATTTAGATAAATAATAATCTAAGCTTTTCAAATATGTTTTATTTTTAACATTTAGTTAAGCCGTTTAATGGTTTGAGAAACTTATTTAAGAAGTCATAAAAAAACTTGATACATTATTAGACAATACTTGAAAGTAAGTTGTTATCATAAAAACACCCATTTATGTGAAAAGATTACGCTGTTATGTTTTTAAATTTTGCTACATTTCAAACATTGCACACCCTGTATATTATTATTAAATCGTATTCACCATTTCATTTTACAACTTTTTATAATATACAGTGTGTCCCAGGATTGATGTTACAAGAGGTGTAATGGACTAAAATTTTTTTAATTTTATTTCAAGATTCTGGAATTAAGCCCTGCATGGCGTGAAACGAATTTTAAGAATTTTTTCGTTTTTTGAAAAACAAAATGGCCGTGACGGTGAAGCAAGAACTATTTTCTTTTCAGGTAAAGTACCCTTTTGGTTTGCGGTATGGAAAAATGTTACTAAGAAAAGTTGTTCATAATGACAAATCATTGCTGTATTCAGGACAATCTACCTACTTCATTAAACTGTTTGTTTTAGATTGAACAAAATAAATTGTAGGTATCTAACCAACAGAAAAACACCAAAAACTGCACCAAAAACTTTACTTGGACACGTGTTTCAACAGCTAAGCTGTCGTCAGTATCGGTATCGCTGATGATGACAGCTTAGCTGTTGAAACACGTGTCCGAGTAAAGTTTTTGGTGCAGTTTTTGGTATTTTTCTGTTGGTTAAATAGACGCTGCAGTTCGTGTTCCTTCCTTTGATGTAGGTATCTAATTCATTTATTCAAATTTTTATTTGTAGACCATTGAACGAAACAAATAGTATTTACAACAAATTTAACTAACAAAGCTTAATAATATCATTGATGTACGATAATTTTTTTTAAAATTACTCAGCATTACCTGCGAATTCGGAATTTACAACAAACGGCGTGAAATAAAGAAAATAACAATGGAGGGCCATGAAAAACAATCTTTGAGTATAATAGCAAGTACTGTCAGATTGCAATTTGTAGTAACTGCCTTTAGTTCAAAGTATATTACTGCTAGATTATGTTATCGTTACAACAGAGAATTTACCTTGTTCGGTGTTACGGGCTTGGACCAACGGCCCTAAGAGTAGTGGTGCAGCGGTTCAACGAAAAATTTCCCAACACCAATCTTACACGTATGCCATGACAATGTTAAAAAATTTCTTGCAACTGGCAGCGTTGGTAACGTTAAGAAAGAAAGAAAGAAATATGACGAAAATGATACCGCAACTGTTCTTGCCCTTGATTCGGTGGATATTAGTCAATCAGAACTGCAAAGACCAATGTAAAGGCATTCAAACCAAAATTTGTGCACACTATCGAAGAAGGTGATGAAGGTCGTAGATTATTATTTTGTCTTACCATCGGGGAGCGATGTCTTCAAGAACGAAATTTTTATAAAAACATTGTATTCTCAGACGAAGCAACTTTTACTACCAATGGCGTTGTTTCCTCTCAAAATTGTCGCTACTGGTCTACAGAAAATCCAAACTTTCGGATCAACTGTAGAAGACAGTATTACCAAAAAGTGAATGTGTGGTGTGCTGTTTTATATCGTTTTGGCATAATGGGACTTTACTCCATAGAGGGACGGTTAAATCAAAATGTTTATCTACAGCTACTTGAAAAATCCAGGGAAGACTACTTAGATGCTTTACCGCCAACAGAAAGACAAGTAATGTATTTCCAGCAAGACGGATGCGCTGCACATTCGACAGCACGCGTAGCACCATATTACATTTCTTTTTATGGGGTCGCCTCAAACAACTGGTTTACTCTCAACCAATACCCAACAGTAGAGAAATCCTTAAAGAAAGTATAAGAAACGCAGTAACACAAATACGCATAGAGGAAATTCGGAACAGTTTCATAGGATTCAGACGTCGCATAGAAAGATGTGTAGAAAATGGTGGCGGTTGCTTTGAATAGATAATTTATTGCATTACAATCTTGTGTTACGTTTTGTAAGTTAAATTTATGGTAAATACTATTTGTTTTGTTCAATGTTCTACAAATAAAAATTTTAATAAATGAATTAGATACCTACAATTTATTTTGTTCAATCTAAAACAGACAGTTTAATGAAAGTAGGTAGATCGTCCTGAAGTTTGGTATACGGCCATGATTTGCCATTATGAACAACTTTTCTTAGTAACATTTTCCATACCGCAAACCAAAAGGGTACTTTACCTGAAAGAAAATAGTTCTTGCTTCACCGTCACGGCCATTTTGTTTTCAAAATACGAAAAAATTCTTAAAATTTGTTTCACGCCAAGCGGGCTTAATTCAGAATCTTGAAATGAAATTCAAAAATTTTAGTCCACTACACCTCTTGTAACATTAATCCAGGGACACTGTATATGTATACAAAATTTATACTTTATAAACATAGGAGTAACCAAGTATCCTTAAAAACTCCTGTATTACGTTACTATAGTCTATTCAAGCTATTTGTCGGTAAAGTAACCTTTACTTTTGGGCACGTTGAAACTATTGTGAAATGTACGCTTAATTATTATTTAGGGAGAAGTTTATATTGTAGTATTGATGGATTAAGAAAGATAGAAACATTTAGAGTTAATCTTTACCGGAAATAGAATAGTATAAAATTAGATGTTTACAAATTTTCTAGTGGTTCATGACTACAGATGTCTTTTAGTGGTCGTAGAAAATAGTATATTGTATTACACGAGAATAAATCACAGTTTTCATGCGAGTGTGTTAGCTGCGTGAGGCTAGTAGCCCGAGCGCTAATAATCACGAAATTTTCAGGTTAGATAAATAAATATCAATTTCAAATGAATACAAGCAACCAATCAGCTTTTGCAACTACATTCAGTCAATTGGGGTATATACAGGGTTATTCACGTTGTACGACACGAAAGATTATGGCTATATCATTTGATTTTGAGAATAGTTTTTTTTGTGGAATAGATAGGGACCATTCGAGGTACATTATAAATTATATTCATGATATACAGGGTGTTCGAAAAACATAAAACATATCAAAGTTGTGTTTTTTTAAATGTACCGATTCCACGATTAAAATAAAAGTGAGTTTTATAAAGGTTTACCTCATTTAAACCTGAAGGTTTTTTAAATATTTCGTATTTTGTGAAAATGTAGTACCAACTTGACACGTTTGAATTTTCGATTTTTATACCTGATTTTGAGACTAAATTTGACCCGAGTTCTACTAACTGAGTAGGTTTTGTGTCGTACTTGTAAAAAATTTAATAACGTTCAAAATATGTGACTAAATAATTGCAAGTTTTAAATGATAATAACTTGTTTATTTCAAATGGAACACCCTGTATTTTATGTCATCAGCAGTTGCAGAATTTAATTCTCTATCGGTTACTATTACACTTCCGTATACCTAACTGTTCACGTTCTCATGGAAAATGCATATTTTCGAAGCAACAAACAACAGGTTCTCCGTCCGCCATAGGAAATTATGTTTATGACAAAGAAATTCGTTATAAATGTCAATTTATAGTACATCCGTGCATAAAAATTATTAAAATATCAAAAAAAATCATGAAAATATTAGCTGTAAACATTAGTTACAACTTTTATTTAAAATTTTTTGTCTATCTTCATTTTTTAAAGAGTTTCGTTAAATACTGTTCGTGCAAGACCTTTACCGCACCAGTACAATTAGATCTATTAAAAAATCCGGTTTACCTCTGTAAAAAACTTCAAATAAAAATTTTTTGTTAGATTTTTTTGCATTTTCATTTTTTTAGAAAGCAATATTAAAAAAATTAAAACTCAGGTAAATACAGGTGCGCACAGGTCACTTTGCGTGGAGAAAGTTTGCTTCATTAATAGTACTACTACAGTTCAACTATCTAAATTCCAAATTTCATTCATTCCTTAATCGTTTCTAGATTTTGAGAAAATTATGTGTTTATTGATTGGATGTACCACATAGTATCCCTTGCTATTACATCAAACCTAACACCAGGTATACAATAGACGCTTCGATTTGATAATTCGTTACACAGAATTATACTTGATTTACAGGTCTAAAATATTGAATGTTGAGAAAAAGATTAAATTAATGTAATGACGTAAGAGCTGAATAAAATAGCATTCTGTAATTTTGTAAAAGATCAGTAGCACAATTTAATTTCTTATCGTAATAAGATCGATCCGGTTGCGTGTTATCTATACGGAATTTTTGTTTGGGCTGTCAAAATAGTGGATATATAAATTCCATAACAAAACTTACAGTAACAATAGTATGAATGATGTAGTGTAGGGTACTTACCAGAATAGCTCTTAATCCTCTAGCGCCCGTTTTCCTTTCCATTGCCAACCGTGCAATTGATTTTAGGGAATCATTCGAAAATAATAACTCACATTGATCCATAGAAAATAAGCGTTGATATTGAGACACCAAGGCATTTTGCGGTTCAGTCAAAATCCGAACCAATAGAGATTCGTTTAAACTATGGCAGGGAACTAAAACTGGAAATCGTCCAACGAATTCCTTAAAAGAATGCATATGTTAATAGTAGTTTTTCAATGCAAATGACAACACTTACAGGTATCATACCAAACTCAATTAAATCTCTAGCTTGTACTTGTCGTAACGCAGTATCTTTTTCTAAGTTTTCTTCTTCAGCGGACGCAGATGATTCGTACAACGCTTGTTGGGCTACTGCTCGACGACCTGGACTGCTCGATATAGGTGCACCAAAGCCAAGGTACTGAAATATTAAAATATACAAGTAAGTTTTTCTCCAAAAAATGTTTTAATAATTAAATGTACTGGTATAGGGCCCTTCATGGTGAACGTGCAGTGAACAAAAATTGACATTTTTTCGTACTAAATACCCGGAAAGTTATTTTTAATGTCCGAGCAACACGCTTGTAATCGAAAGTCAAAGCTATCCAAGCATATAGTATAATTCGAGGTATAATTGCTAGAAGAGTAAGTACTACTTATGGGACTTATGGCGATTGTTGCTGTAGTGTGTCTAGGCCATACAGTGTACAGAAAACTTACACATACGAACAGGTTACCTGAATGCCTTATCAAACTACCACCCAGGCCAAAAATACGAAATCATCAGATTCAGCAGACCATCAGATCAATAAAGGACGAAAAACATCCTTTCTCAGCACCCACAGTTTAACCGTATACCTTGTTCGTGTGGCATTATAACCACCAAAAAGCGATGGGAAGTAGACTAAAGAACGTCGAACGAATTGCCGTCTGGGAACATCTGTAGTCGAAGATATGCTTAGCAATGAAGATCATAAGATACTCTCAGAGTGTTTCAATTTGCTAGCAATGATTAACACCAGATTGGTTAAAAAGCCCAACGAGAGCCATAAACATCTAGAAACCTTTCACCAGAAAGAAAAAACCCATCCAGATCTGGAATCCGATCCTTAAGAACACCTGAACTTTAACCGAGGCGGTATACATCCAACATGATCGATGGAAGGACCTCAGAACACTCGCGTTAGCGAAATGTTAGGAAACAATTTTAATCAACGATTAGGCCCGAATCTAGACAACACAAACAGGCCCGCTACTTGAACTACCTCCTCGAGAAAAAAGTTGCCCTTAAGCATTTTCTAATTTAATCAATACTAAGTAAAAAATTATGATAAAAACATAAGCTAGGTATGACCATAATTTACAAGTCAAATATTTGTTTTGTAAATTCACGAAATCATAATTTTCGTGATTTGTGAATAATAAAAATAAAAGCTTACATTTTCATTATTTCTACGTTGGACCAGTTTTTCTAATCCATTATACGCTCCACTAGCAACAAACAAAATATTCGTAGTATCAACTTGTATAGTTTCTCCCCTTAATTTTCTAGGTGAATTTCTTTCAGGAACATTGACTATGGTGCCTTCAAGCATTTTCAGCATACCTTGCTGTACACCTTCGCCTAAAAATCATATATGTAACTCAATGACTAAAATATATCTACTATTCACCTCCAACATCTCGTAATTGATGTATACCAGGAACTGCTCCAATTTTATCGACTTCGTCCAAAAATACTATACCAATTTGAGCTCGTTCGACGCTGTAACTTGCATCCTGAAGTAATTTTCCTATCACGCTTTCAATATCTTCTCCCACGTACCCAGCTTGAGTAAGTGTGGTACAATCACAGATTGCAAAAGGTACATCTAAGCATTGAGCAATTGTTTGAGCCAACAACGTTTTACCTACGTTACAAAGTTTATCAAATAAAATTTAAATTAATATAATTATACCTGAACCAGTAGAACCCAATAATAAAATATTACTCTTTTCCAATTTTAAATCATGGGATGTTTGATTGAGTACATCGGATCCTGTGGGCGAATGACGTACAGTCGTTGTATCCGAATGCGTATTTTGAAAATTAAATCCCACCGAACTGCTGTGGCCCATTCCTGTTATATGGAGGAGGTCTGCACAAGTTATTTAACAACTAGGGAAGCATTTACAGCAAAACTTCATTCATAGCATTGTGCTTTATAAATATGTTACATGTTAAATTATTTTACAAGAAACAAAGAAAGCAAAAAGAAAACAGGCTTATATACACACGCTTTTACGAAAGAAGGCAGATGCGTCATCAATTTATGCAATAAGTAACGACAACTCAGAACATTTATCAAATCTTTTCAATTTAAAAATATAAAGACAAAGAAATATCTTTGTGTGTTCATAGACTTATATGAACTGTCTGATTCAATTGTCATTTTCTTCTGAATACGAAAATAATTAAAATATATTAGTTAAATGAGCGTTACACCAAATAAAACAAGAATGTCACGATTTCATAAATATAAACCAAAATCGAAAACCAACAACCATTAATCAACTTAATGGTACAGTACAATTTTATCCCTTTCTTTCAGTGAAAATACGAACTGATATACTATTAAAACACTTATTAAATATAATTTAAATGTACAGTATATTAGAAATGTTTACAAAAAAAACCGTTTAAATATTGTGATAACGTCCAAAACAGTCTTAAAATTAAATGTATAAATTTTAAAGAACACGCAATTACTTGTTATGCAGAAAAAAACTTAGGAAAAGTATGGGCATTTATTCAAATTCGGTGTGCATGTGCGCTCAAGATAATTCAGAATTTAAAAAATGCTTATAGTGTGTAACACTTCGTGCCGTGCATAAATTATCGTGTGTGCATACTGAGTGCGCACACTTCACGTCCCAGTTTTGACTTGGATAACTATGTGAACTAAATGAACTGACATTATAGAAATGTTAACGTAACCTAATTCTAGAGCAAAGTTTTGGTATTCTGAAGGGTGTTATGATACAAATGGAGCTAAAAACTTTCTATTTTTGTGCCTCAATGCGAAGATACACTAGAAAGTGATAGTCAGTTGTGCGCACCTCTCAGAATTTATGTTGGTAAGAATCAACGAATTCACGCGCCCACCAAACGTTTGACAGACATTATACTCAGTATACTATTGGCGCGGAGTAATAAACCTGCCAGAAGTATCGAATCTCCCGTATTGCAGTGGCGTAGGTATCTGATACGTTTGGAAAATCATATTTTTACTAGGTAAATATATTATAATAGTAAAATCTATGTGGTTTGGATGAAACCTGGATCAATGCAGGACATACCGTAAAAAAAACATGGCATGATAATACCGTTACGAGTGCTCGACAAGGATTTATAGAAGGGCTATCGACAGGATTTCGACCGCCTTCTGGGAAACGAACACGGTTAATTATTACTCATATTGGCAATGAATATGGCTTTGTAGATGGTGGTTTGTTAGAATTCGAATCAAAGAAAACTGGCGACTACCACGAAGACATGAATGCTAATGTGTTTGAAGAATATTTTGAGCAGATGCTAGATTTGATACCCCAAGGATCTATAATAGTTATGGACAACGCCAGCTACCACTCACGAAAATACGAAAATTTACCTACCAGCGCTTGGAGGAAAGCAGAAATTATAGATTGGTTATCTGTTAAGAATATAACTTTTGAGGATGACATGGTGAAAAGAGAATCATTGGATATTGTTAAAGTTCATAAGAATAAGTATATACGTCATGTTATTGACGAAATGGCAAAGAATCGGGGCTTTGAAGTACTGCGTTTACCACCTTACCATTGTGAGCTGAATCCTATAGAGTTCGTTTGGGCTCAAGTAAAAGGTGACGTCGCTCGTAAAAATACCACTTTTAAACTCGACGACGTGAAAAAACTTCTGGAAAATGCATTAAACAAAGTAACACCTGAAAGATGGAAGAACTGTGTATCTCATGTCGTTAAGGAAGAAGACAAATGTTGGCAACTGGATAATTTAGTAGAGATAACATTGGAGCCAATTATTATATCAGTAAACACACAAGACAGCGATTCTGATTCCGAAATGGAAATTTCAGACGAGGAAGAAAGTTAAATGACCAAGCGTAATGTGCCTGAAACAGTGTTCTACTCTCTAAACACCATTTATTGTAACCATGAGTGGGTATTGTCAGTTATTTTTAAATATACCTATTTTACCTACTAATGTCTTGTTATTTAAATGAACATTTTATGCCTGTTACTTTTATCTATTCATTTTGATAAGTTTCCATGACAACCACATAATTTTATAATTGAGCCAAATTTACTTTTGATGCCTAAAAATCGGTTTCCGCAAATTAATTGTAATTGTAATAAATGTACTGACGATATCTGCATTACTATTTTATTTTATATTTATGTCATATATTATTTATATGTTATTTATTTTATTTGTATAATAGATCAGATTACAAATTTTACTTCTTACGTATTATATACCATTATTTTTGTATCTTGGTATAATACCCACATCTACGGCTATGATTCTCGTTTCGTCAGTACCTGGGCTGATGGCAACGTGTTTACACAGATTAAACTATTGTTCTCAGACCCTAGATGGGTCGATATGCTGCAAGAGCGGCACAATGATCGTATTTTGGTTAGAATTTATTGGTTTTTACTTAACCGTAGAAGTACCGCTTTCACAAGAAAATAAAGAATTATTTCAAGCAATTATGATTTATTACTCCGCGCCAATAGTATACAGACTTTAGGTAAAGTGCACATCCATCTGGTGTGTAATATCTGAACGCAACCCTGTATTGCGATTTTCATTTATAACGGGTGTTCAAATAAAAATCTGGGCTAAGTAGGTTTAGGAATTTTCGTTGACTTTTAGTAATTTTTTTTAACAAAGTAGCCAGCTGATTAGAAGTTTAGTAAAACCAATTCAATTTCATGGCAATCCAGCGCAGTTTTTTATTTGAACACTCGTTATTTACTATTCAAATTTATATTTAGGATGGGGGTTTGCCACTAGCAAACAATCAAAGTCAGAATAAAAATTTTTAAAAAACCTAAACTGCACATGCGTCGATTCAGGTACTGACGTAATCGTTCAGGTTGCGTTTTATAGCCTCTTCAAATTAATGGATTTTATTTTGCACACATTTTTGCATAAAACATTTTTTGAGGGGTTTGACTATTATTACGTGATTCTATAAAGTAAATACCATGTGTTTTCGTTATAATTAGAAAATACTGAACATACGGATTAATCTATTAGAACGTTAGATGATTAGACATTTAAATTTTAATCAAACGCACAGTTTGATAAACCAACGATTTTGTGTATCAGAATTCCACCACCACTTGAAGAAGCCATATAACGAAAAAAACTGCAGCTATAAACATAATACAAATTAGATACTTTAGCTATTATTTAGGTAAACTTAAACTTATTGAGAAACAAAATCGCCTCAAAAAAACGGGTAGTAATTATTTGTTTTTAGTATTAATCTGAGATCTACTCCACTAAGTTGCATTTTGTTTGTGCACTTAAGGACTTTTCCCATACATTTAGGATTGTTTTCCTGAGAAAAATCGGACTACTATTTTTTCTTAATTTGAGTAATTAATAATTTAACAATTGATTATAACATGAATGATTTAACATTTAATCCATACTAATGGTTGATGTCAGTTACGTAAAAAAATACTGGTACGAATACTTCTAAAAAGAACTGATAAAATGACTTAAATACGAATATCTAAACAACAGAATAACTCAACGATTGATCATATCGGTAATTAGCATGGTTATGAACGCCCTAACTAAACGAATTTTCGTTTGTGCGCAGAATGTTATCTTGACGCGCGCGGCCTTTACCAAAAAAAATAATAGTAAATAATAAAAAAATCAGTTTTATACAGGGTGTCCCACGGTGACGAGACATTAGACATATTTCACAGACTACTTCGATTTGAATTTTGAAAATTTGGCTTTAGGCGTTTTCGGGCATGTTCTTTTCAACTAAAATAATGGCGTCTACCTAACGCTTCCGGTTGTACCGGAAGTTGACATCATCTTCGTTATTTTAAATGGAACACCCTGTATATTATTGCAATTTTGGATTCTACGTTAATTTTTAGATAAACTTTCATTATTTTTCCTATTTTTAAAGTTAACCGTTTTTGAGATATTTAATTTTTTCAAAAAAATTTGAAAAAAACTTCCTAATTTAAAGAGATGTGTATGTTACAATAATAAAGTTAAAGAGATAAAATTTATAGGGAACACAACTAAAACTCTAAGCTTCCCTCCCATGATTTCATAATTACTTAATTTCATACAGGGTGGTAGAAATGTAGTGCCGAATTTAATCAAGTTCAAACTATCATAACTTATTTATTTTTAATGGAACACCCTGTATATTATTGCACAACTCGATGAATAATTTTATTCTCTTTCGAATGTTATAATGGTTCCCTATACCTATCTTCTCTGGTTTTCAAGGTATTTACTGTTATTCATTATTTTCCATTATTTAGCAATAAATAAGACTCAAATAAGCCTTCACTGTATGATTGCGTTAAATTGACAACAATAAACTGGTGACAGATTAGGTGCTAAAATTTTACAGTATTCCTCGCAAGAAATTATGCGAAATCCGTTGACTGCACGAATAACAGTAAATACCTTGAAAACCAGAGAAGATAGGCATAGGGAACCATTATAACATTCGAAAGAGAACAAAATTATTCATTGAGTTGTGCAATAATATACAGTCCGTTCCATTAAAAATAAATAAGTTATGATGGTTTAAACTTGATTAAATTCGGCACTACATTTCTACCACCCTGTATGAAATTATGGGAGGGAAGCTTAGAGTTTCAGTTGTGTCCCCTATAAATTTTATCTCTTTAACTTTATTATTCTAACATACACATATCTTTAAATTTACCAATAATTTTTGACTTCTGAAGATGACTCACAATAATTTTTGAGTTGAAACTAGTCATTAAATTAATAATAAATAATAATATTGGATTGCTAAAAGTAAATCGTTTTTTTTAATATATATAAATAACCAATATAAAATGGATCCTATATTCATTCATTATTTGTGTTAGTTTATTGTTGTTTTAGTAGTTATAAACATTTGAGTCAATATAGATAATATTTACATAGCGTTACAGAAAAATTCATTTTTATGGCTGGATTTATGGCTAACTTCACATGAGTACTTTTTCTCACCTTAATTTGTTAAACACCAATCTAAATATTCACCAAATTGAACGCAATTTGGTAGGTTGTTTTTTTTTAAATGAGATTTAATGTTAACTGTTGGTTTCCTTGTCAATAGTACAATTTTATAATCAATGATAGTACAGAGTGCAGTGCAGTGCAGTGATTGTCGACGTTTGCGTGTAGTATTTTAAGACGGAACGAAGTCTCATACATGACAAAAAGTAAATTTAAAAGAATAGAAGTAAATTTTGTGCGTTTTGGAAGAATTGGTAAAGTTTTAAATTGACAAAAAACTATAGTTGATTATAAAGAGAAAAGGTTGAATACATCTGCTTATGTCGACGCCAATACCAACGCCTCTATTCGAGCCACCGGAGAAAGAAGAAGATCTGGAAATCAGTAGGAAGATCATGATTCACAACTATAAGTTCTCGTTAGTACAAAATCTTCATCCTCAAGACCTCGATGACAGGGTTAACATATGTGAGATGTTGTATCGTGGAAGTCAAGAAGAGAGACCTTTTTTTTAGAAAACTTATCTGTACACACAAATCTTAGTTTTTGCGTAAAGGAATTTTCAACAGGCATAACAACCATGCTTGGGTTTCGGCCAATCCTCGCAAGATGCGAGAAAGAGACAATCAGATCTGGTTTAGTTTCCATTTTGTCTTATGATAGATGATGGTTCTCTTACGTCATTTATGATGGCGTGTGAACGGCGGAACGTTACCTAAAGTTATTACGGACTGTGGTAGAAGATTTTCTTAACAATATACGATTGAACTTCCGAAGAACTTGTTGGTATCAACTTGACAGAGCTCCGGCCCTCTGCACCCAAGAAGTATCCCAAGAACTCACTTTAATGGCAGGTGATTTTGAGGGACATATCAAACAACAGGTCTACAAAACACCAGAGAACACGAGAAGAATTTGTAGAGCAGTATTCCACCGACTCTCTTCAAAAGTACGAACAGCAACACTGGAAGGTGTTCCTTTACGCTTAATATGGCGCTTGAATGCAAACGGCTATTTCTTATTTGGGATCGTTATCTATGTTTTGCAAAATTATGACTATTAACCGGTAAATTTTTGAGAAACCAATTTTCAAAAATTCAAGTAATAAATGCCTTTTATTTGTATGTTGTTGTAATTTTCCACATTCTGGATATTCACTTCATTGGATTCATGTGCAGTAAATGGATCTGCTTAATAAAAAACACAATATTTTTGTATGGAACTTGGAAGAAATATTTGCAATTTGCAATTAAACCTCGTCAAAAACTACCTAACAAGTACCATCCAATCCAATTAATCAAATACTTAAGGTAAAAATCAGTTACTAAACCTATTAAATATCAATTATGAAGTAATTCTGTCATAAGAATCCGTTTAATTAAAAGAGAGTTTATTCTTATCAGATGATCAATTTTTATTTATTTTTACCCTATTCGTCAAATGGAAAAGACTTGTCACATATTACATAATCAACATTATCATATATTGAAGGCCTACTTCTATCTTGCTTAAAAATTTAAAATGTATGTCATTATTACAAATGTAGCTGGTGTAACTGGTCTTTGCACAATGCTATTGCAACAATTTGTTAATAAAAGTAAACTAAACCAGAATTAAACTCGTTATAAGCGTTGAAGAAAATAATAATATAGCAAAAGCGCATAAATACCTCTGTGCGTAAAGCCTTGATGAGGACCCTGTTCCATCACAGCCGTATCGTGCCTTGAAATATTACCTTGATTTGGGACATTATTGAAAATTCGTTTATAGTGATTATATACAGCTACTGATAAAACCTAGAAAAAAATTAATTTCACCATTTCTTAGACCTTGGTAAAAATAAACGATACGCAAACATAAATATTTAGTACAAAGTTATATTAATAAGGAATTACAAAAATTAATGACTCAGAAAATATAAAATGATTTTCGAAAACTTTCTTCTAATGCCTTTTAAAGAAACAGAATAAAATAATTAAACTATTTTATAATTACAAACACACTGTATTTTCAGATCAAAGTTTATAGTTTGTTGTCAATTCTATGAGTACGATAAAAAAAACAATACTTGCGATGTTATTTTAATATTGACGTCAACATGCAATTGCTGTTTTAATCTTACTTTTCTCACCTTTTTTGCATATTCTTGACCTACAACGTGTTTATTCAGATAATCGTATATTTTCTTGGGTGGCGGTGGTGGCTGTCGAAAAAATCCCGATTTAGCTTCGACCCCCTCTTTCTTTTTTGTATCAACTTCACTAAGAACAACAAAGAAATGATGGCATTTTTCACATTTCACAAATCTCGTTGAACTAACAAATGTTTCCACATGGGTACATGGATCGCCGCATTTTGGACAAGAAAGAGTGCCTTTATTTTTGTTACCTCCACCGCCGGTGGTGCCACTTGAAATTGGTGGTAAATTACCCGAAACATCTTTTGGTGTGTTATTTATAGTCGGGGGATCACCAGATCCAGCTGACTTATATGCTGTTGTGGATGTAGAAAAATAACCAATGAGCAAAGGAAATGTTCTTTTATACGTCGTTCCTAAAAAAAAATATTTATTAGTTATACAAACGTGACATAATAAAGTAAAAAAAACAAGTGTTTTACGTAGTACTCCACATCGTTCTAATACTAACAAACGTGTAAAGAAGTATAGAAAGTGTGCGTCGATATAAAACATTTTGCTCGAAAAATAAAATAAACGACTAACAGCGTCGCAACTCGTAACTTAATAATTTTGATAGAAAAAGTGAAAAAATGATTGGTTATAGGAAAAAAAATCAACGTTTACGAAAGAAGAAAAAGTGCATCGCGAAACAATATTAGCGTTTTTATTCTTTGATATGTTGTTTATAATTACAAAAACTATTTATTACTAAATTTGTATAATAATTAATCCACGCGAACACTATGAAAGAAGCTCTTAAAATTCAATAGGTATAATTTAACTTTGCAAATTTGTTTAAACTATTTTTTTATAAACGAATGTTAAAATAAGAATTATTTGTGTTGATTAATTGTTGTTTTAGAAGTTATAAACATTTAACACAATGGACCCGTTTAGTAGTGACGTCACAAACCAACCGCGTAATTCAAAATTCGGTACTTTGCAAAATTGTGGACCCACCGGGTTAACCTTGTTTAATCCGGTGCGTATTTCTGAAATTACTGTTCCAGCCAGCCTATTTTCTGCGCATGTATTTGTAGTATAAAAGTTAATTTTTATTTATAATAAAAATATGCTATTTGAAAATGTAATATTGATACTAGATGAAAGATGAAGGTTCAGAATTAGTGAATGTGACAACAAGTTCTTTTATTTATGCGTGCATATTGGAAAACCAACCACCTTTTATTGACCTATTTTAATATAACCCTGAAGTCCTTGTACTTAAGGTTCTTTTTACGGCCACACTAAACGGGTCCATATAGACAATATTTACATATACCCCAGTCAATAGAGCAAATAATAAGTAAATTTTTGACAAAAATAATAGTAGGATACCGCATGTGCCATGTAATTGTCAATAGTACAAAGTACCTTATATTCATGTTTTATACCGAAAATGAATTGTCATTATACAGGGTGTCCCACCGGGAACGCCATCGATAGATTATAGAAAAACTGTACATGGGACAAATTTGAAAATTTGGTAGTATACTAACATCGACGAGGGCAGTTCCGTTAAAATATTTTCAAGATGGTGACACTTCCGGTTATGCCGGAAGTAGGTGTCAAGTTGCTTATTTTAAATGGAATATCCTATATATTATTCTATTTTTGGATTTTGCACAAAATTGTAGACACATTTTGTGTATAATATCCTATACCTAAGTCTAACTGTTTTGGACTTATTTTAAATTTTATGTCAAAAATGACGTTTTCAGGCCTAAACAAAATTATAAAATTTTCCTATACTAATGCCTTTATTATTTAATTGAAATAGGTTTTTTGTAGCAGGGGACCTATTTTAGTGGGCTATGTCGATATTTTGATAATAAATTAATACAGGGCGATCAAAAAAAAGAATTAAAATTAAATTCAAAACACCTCAAAAGTCATTTTTTTAAATGCAAGCACCATGTTTTTATAATTTTATCTTATTTAGCATCAAAAATAAGGTTGACTTTCTACAAGGTTGTCTATTCAAAAATTCATGGTTTTCGAAATATTGGCAATTTAACATTTTTTTGTTGCACAAATGCTATTGATTTTTTTTAATATGAATGGTTATTTCTAGTTGGCCATGATGGCGTTAGAAAACAATCATCTGTCAAGGATATGTCAAACTGTGTGTATCAAACTAAGAAATGCCAACAGTTAACTGTACCGACTGTGAGTGTTAAAGTGCATATCGTTATCAAAGCGATAACTTATTATGCTTGAAACACACGTGTGTCGATAAAGCCAAGTAATTACTTGTACAGTATTACACACGCAACGAAAGAACACCTGGCTTTATCGACACACGTGTGTTTCAAGCATTTAAAGTTAAAGCTTTGTTTGTATAATTTAAGCGTCCCGACATGATTATTGAAAATTTTTAACAGTTTGACATATCCTTGACAGATGATTGTTTTCTAACGCCATCATGGCCAACTAGGAATAACCATTCATATTAAAAGAAATACAATAGCATTTGTGCAACAAAAAAAAAGTTAAATTGCCAATAGTTCGAAAACCATGAATTTTTTTAATAGACAACCTTGTACAAAGTTAACCTTATTTTTGATACTAAATAAAATAAAGCTATAAAAACATGGTGCTTGCATTTTAAAAAAATGACTTTTGACGTGTTTTTGAATTTAATTTTAATCCGTTTTTTTTGATCGGCCTGTATTAATTAATTATCAAAATATCGACATAGCCCACTAAAATAGGCCCCCTGCTACAAGGAAATCTATTTCAATTAAATAATAAAGGCATTAGTATAGGAAAATTTTATAATTTTGTTTAGGCCTGAAAACGTCATTTTTGACATAAAATTTAAAATAAGTCCAAAACAGTTAGACTTAGGTATAGGACATTATACAAAAATGTGTCTAGAATTTTGGGCAAAATTCAAAAATAGAATAATATATAGGGTGTTCCATTTAAAATAAGCAAGTTGACACATACTTCCGGTATAACCGGAAGTGTCACCATCTTGAAAATATTTTAGCGGAACTGCCCCCGTCGATGTTAGTATACTACCAAATTTTCAAATTTTTCCCATATACAGTTTTTCTATAATTTATCGATGGCGTTCCCGGTGGGACACCCTGTGTAGTTAATTAACATTTACATGCAAAGAAACGTATTTTTTTTCAACTTTTTTTCCTGAGTGAAAAGTAGTAAACCAATGTTAATGGTGTAAAAAGAAAAGTTATAGAAGATAAAAATACGAATAAAATAAGCACCAATTGGACCCGATCAGGTAATAACTTTTCGAGAAAAACCGGAAAAAGCAAATTATTTGGGTTTTTCTTTTAAAATTCGTAGATCCGTCATTTTTTTAAGATGTTGGACAAATCTTTCAGGAATTGCAATTGTCGGGAAATTAGTTTATGCACAATTACGATTTAAATTTTTTAAAGCAATATACTCAATCGAGGCTGAATGCTCGTGTGATCATCCGATTATCAGAAATAAAAAAAAATTGTAAAGTTGAAATAGAAAGGAAGAAAAAATATATTCTCATTTATCGATAAAATGGTATTTAACAAACAAAAATTGTACGCAAAAATGACTGAAAATGACCGAGTGTCAGAATACGGCGGAGTAGTAGAGGTACCCGCCCGCTAGCGCCGTTTAATGGGATTGAGATTTATATAAGCGCGCTGCGGACGGGTACTCCCACTATTTCTCCGTTTTCTCTCATTCGGTCATTTTCAGTCATCTTTGTATGCATTTTTTGCGTGTTAAATATCTTTTTATCAAAAAAATCAGGATATACGTTTTGTTCTTTTCGATTTCAACTTCACAATTTTTTTTTATTTCTGACAATTGGACGACCACACAAGCATTCAGCCTTGATTGAATATATTGCTTTAAAAAACCTAAATCTCAATTGTGCATAAACTAATTGCACGACAATTGCAGGGTTTGGCGCACACTAAGTATGTATCATTACCTCCTATTTTCTTAAAGATTTATCCAACATATCAAAAAATAACGGTTCTACGAATTTTAAAAGAAAAACCTAAATATTTTACTTTTTCCGATTTTTCTCAAAAAACTTGATCGAGTAGAATTGGTGCTCATTTTATTCATATTTTTGTCCTCTACAACTTTTCATTTTACACCATTATCATTGGTTCATTACTTTTCACTCACAAAAAACCGTTGAGAAAAACACGTTTCTTTGCATTTTAAAATCATTTCGTTTGCAATCACTATAATTTTATAATAAACCTTAATATAAGCGTTGGATTAAAAAATCAAAAAATTAAAAACTAGTGAAAATATAAATACAATAAATCAGTATTGGATTGCTTCAAGTTTATTGTAATTAATTACAATTATTAATAAGCAACAATGCGACGTAAATAGTTCAAAAAAATATTTTTGTCAGGTCAGAAAATAAGATTTTTAAATTTGTTGAAAATCTATAGCTTATGTTCTTGTTTAGACGCCCACCCAATGCAATATGCCCCGTAGCTTAGTTGGTCCGCATGTGCGACTATAAAGTATATCCAATTTGCACGGCTGATATACTATTACATTACAGTTCGAATCCCGTGTATAAACTACGTTTTTTTAACATTTCTTTTAAATCAATTAAGCTTTTTTATGTACTACTCCTATCAAGTTAGCTAAATTGTAAAATGTAGATTAAACGCAGAAACAATAATGTGTAAAGACGAACAACAAGACTTAATGAACCCACTTAGTAGAGACGTCACAAATCAACCGCGTAATTCAAAATTTGGAAAATTTGTAAAATTGTAGACGAAAAAGTGAACCGTAAGTACCCGGTGCGTATTTCTAAAATTACTATTCCCGGCAGCTTATTTTCTACGCATGTATTTGTAGTATAAAAGTTAATTTTAATTTATAATAAAAAATATGCTATTTGAAAATGTAATATTGGTAGGTACTACATGAAACATAATGGTTTAGAATTAGTGATTTCTCCTATTTATGCTTGTATACTGAAAATCCAACCACCCTTTATTGACCTATGTTAATATAACGCTAAGTCCTTGTACTTAAGGTCCACTTTTTCGTCCACAATTTTGCAAAGTACCGAATTTTGAATTGAGCGATTGATTTGTGACGTCACACTAAACGGGTCCATTGAGTCTAAAAAAATTTGTTTGGCCTCCTGAGGTGTAAACATCAAATTAACATTGAAACTACAAACCCTGAAACGTCATGATTACGTACCGGGTGACCCAATAAGACTGTTCCTCGGCCATATCTCGGAAACCGTTCGTCGTATGACTTTAATGTAAAAAAAATATTATGTAAATCGGCCATGAAGAATCGCAGGAACATATTTTCAAGTTTTAAAAATGACCACCAGAGGGCGTAACTGCCACCTTAAATTTTTAAATTGCATTTTCTAGAAATTTCGCATAATAAACAAAAAAAATTTTTCACATTTGTAAAGAGAACCAGTTTATCTATCATTTTCGTAAAAACAAAAGTTCAGTTATTTCAAAAACAAAGATGGCGGGGGGTGTTCAATTGTTTTTGCAATAACCTGCTTTAACTTCTTAACGGTTTGACCGATTTTAACAAATTTGGAATCGTTCAAAAGAGCATTTCTTAAGCAATAAGAATCAACTAAAATATAGTTAATTTAGTTGAATCCTTCTGCGCCAGAGGGCTAGTTTTGACACCATGACCCAAATTAAAAAAAAAAATCAAATGGAATATGACTTCTCTTTATGATAAAGTAGCCAAATAACGTCTAAATAGACCAGTGAAAACCATTTTTCAAAATCTCGTTCCTAACCTCAAATATTGGGAAAACGAGAATAATAGATTACCGCGCGGTAAATGTTCTAAAAATATTTAAAATTTAGCACAAAATTCATAAGATGTTAAAGAGACAATTGTGAGTCTAAATAGAATTCATTTAGGTATTATGTATTTAAAAAATATATATCATCAGAACATTCATGTTGCTCCAAAGGGACTAAACGCATTTTAAACTTATTGTCACTTTATTATTACTCTCGTAAATTCTAACCTTTAATTTAAAAAGTAAGCCTAAAAACCTAAATAGGTATACTATATCCGAATTCGAATATGTTTACCATCTTTTTTGGAACCTAAGAAGTTAAAGCAGGTTATTGCAAAAACAATTGAACACCCCCCCGCCATCTTTGTTTTTGAAAAAACTGAACTTTTGTTTTTACGAAAATGATAGATAAACTGGTTCTCTTTACAAATGTGAAAAAAATTGTTTGTTTATTATGCGAAATTTATAGAAAATGCAATTTAAAAATTTAAGATGGCAGTTACGCCATCTGGTGGTCATTTTTAAAACTTGAAAATATTTTGCTGCGATTCTTCATGGCCGATTTACTTAATATTTTTTTTTACACCAAAGTCATACGACGAACGGTTCCCGAGATATGGCCGAGGAACAGTCTTATTGGGTCACCCGGTACAGTGCACGCACAGCGTGCGTAAAAATTACCCAAATCGTCCGCCATTAAAGTATTTGTCAATGAAAATCTTTTTATACAACAAAAATATATTTACTAATGCAACAATTACACAACTTTTTTACTGTTAAATGGTAAAAAATAAATAGATTTGGAATACTTTTAGTTTCATGTAAATGATTAGTGCCATCTTGTGTATTGGAAATTACAGTTCACTTCACGACGGATATTGACAATTGACAGCAAAATATGTGTTAATTTTTACCATTTAAAAATCGTCGGCCAAATAATTTAGTACAAATCTTGTGCGTTAAATTATTTTACAGCTGTTAATAAATTTAAATGTTTCAAATTTATTTCGCTTTGTAAAATTTAATTTTCCGCACGCGAATGTAAATAACTATTAAAAAAGTATGCTCGGGATTCGAACCTGTAAAATTTAGTTACTGCTTTATAGTCGTGAAAACCATGTATGTTGTACAATATTAATATTTTTCATTATTGTAGTAATAATTTCTTTCTATACAAGTCTTAACATCCACGACCTACAGCCAATAATAATAGTATTAGATTTTGATAACTGCCTATAATATACGACAAGAAAACGAAACACTAGTTTACCCAAAAATGTTTTAATTTTCTCGAAAATGTCACAATTTTCTCGCAAATGTCACAATGTTCTCACAAATCTCGTAATTTTCTCGTAACTGTCGCAATTTTCTCGCTAATATCGCGTAAAAGTTTTAAAATTACTAAGACCCATATTGCAAATCATGTGCATCGTATTCTAATATCGTTATGCCACGTTAGCCACGGCACGAATTTCTGGATTCCGACGGGGATTGCCCTAACGCGTCGTGGGCGTTTTCATAAGAGACATATCACAAATTTCGCGATGTGGATGTTTTACAATGACCACAACGCGTTGTGAGCTATTTTTTCGGTCTATGAGCGTAACATATATCCGGATATTTCAGATACAATTTGGATATTGTACACCTATTTTACCCCCTCGACAAATTGTTACAAATTTTTGGTTTAAAACTCCAGTTTCAAGTGTTGTTTATGAATGTAGCTCTCTTAACTTTCAAACGCGCAAGCGTAGGTATTGAGGGGGGAAATTTGCAACTACAACGTTTGTGATTTTTGGTGAATTTGGTAAAAAAGTTGCTATATATAAGTAAGTATTTTTGCATTTATCTAGTCAATAAATCGTTTGAAATTTGCAGTTTGCAAAAAAATTAGAAATGGTACTTACTTTGGAAAAAAATTTCAAACTTTCTTGTTTAAAAGTTGCAAATTGTTTAGTTTCTGCTGTGTAAATGTAGCTGAATGAAAATACAAACGGGCGGAGATGAAACGGTATATGGTAGAAAAGGCGGCGGCCAACGGTGACGGAAACATAATAAGAAATAGTAAGTATTATAGTGCCGAAAATATATCGAGCCGTTTTAATGCGAGACGAATTTGAAAAAGGTCGATTTTCGCATCGAATCTGTTCCTAGTAACGTGAACCGAGGTGATAAGAAAAAATATAAGTTAAGATGTTCAAGAATTATAAGAAAAAATTGGAAAAGAAATGACTGACATCAGGCCACCAGTAGAACCTTAGGAGTAATTAGGAAAATTCAAATTTGAATAAATTTCATTGGTAGCTTATAGAACAAAAGTAACGATCGGTTTTTTTTTTCGTTTACTTATTTGGTCAGCACGATTAAGTACTAGTTAAAAAGACCTTTTTTATTAATTGCCCCTATTAAGTGAAGATTTTTCCCTAGCATACAACTTCATGTATGTAAATATTGATTTTTATTATAAATACTAAAAAGCGTAAGAAATGAATCGACTAAAATAATAAATAAAATTTTGAAAATTATAAAACGATGAATCTGAACTGTTTTTAATGATAAATATAAGATGCATACATGTTAAAGACACTAAGTACTATAATTATTGGGCTATATATGCAAATAAAATATTTGAAATACAGTTCTAACAGAAAGAAGCATGAATATCAACAATACTAAATTAAGATACAGAAAAATTTAGATGATTTATAGTATTGGGAAAAACTGATTACAAAATCAATTTGATGGGAAACACAGTGATAAACTGAGAACATGACTTGATAATCAAACAAGAAATACCCAAGAAAAAATTAGATAAAGGAATAAAAATAATACTTAACTAAGTTTGCTTATGCAAAAAACAAGATCCCGTAAGCACTTAACGTTAAGCAAAACAATTCAATTGCAATTTAGTTGAAAACATAATTACTTGGTATACAAAGTTCAACAAAGAAAGGTTGCAAAATATAAATTTATGATAGGCAAACAATGGCACAAACAACCGAGTTGTCAAGCAAATTATTAGATACACTGAGTTAATCCACGAGTAAATGTACACAACTTAAAATTAATAACCACATTATAGAACTTTAAAGAACTATTAATTAGATAAAGGATACATCTTACCTTGTTGAGGATTTAACAATCGAACAGCATAAGCTAGTTTTCCCGCTGTGGTTAAGCTGCATCGTACACAAGTCATAACTGAACCAGAGCAACAAATCCAAATATTGTGTGGATATCAATCACTCTAAATATTGTACAATATTAGAAGAAAAATTTGGAACCTTTTTATTAAATGATAAGATGTCAAGGTCCTAATGTCATGACGCAAGAAAACAAACACTTAATTAATGTAAAGAAACATAACCAACTTTAATGGTGATAAGAGTGCTTAGTATTATTCGAAATGTTAATATCAATGAACTAAAAATTTTGAATTAAGTTTGACGAGCTCGAAAAATAAGTAGGTATTTGAGTGTTTGTCACTGTTTATTACCACTGCCTCCTTCCCACAGTGTTTGACATTTGGACCGTTTTGGACAGACATCAAAATCGGTTCTGTCTACTACGCCGTATCTTTTCTGTGGACGTATCGCAAGTACTTAACTAAGCGTCAAATCTTGAAATAACAACGTATGAAAGTATTTAGTGTTTATAGAACACATTCCTGTCTGACGATGATATTTAGATATATTTGGCAATGGTATCTTTTGTAGCTTATAAATAAATTAATGTACATCTACTGTGTCTAGATCGTCGCCTCGTCTGTAAACATTTCGACTCGTTTCTGTAAAAGTGAATTTCACGGACTTAAGACGTAAGATACTATTGTTTACATGAAACATAAATTTTTCAAATGGAATAGTTTCTCTTTATAGAAAGACAATAATATCAAAACTGTTAAGAAAATCAAAGGCGAAAGGAAACGGTTAGTTATCACTAAAATTCTCTTGCAGGTTTGAATTTCAAGTTTCTATTTCAGATGCAATAAAATGCACACAGGTTTAAATAATTGTATTACTCCTGGAGCATCATTAATCTTTTCAGCTAACACAAAAAGTCTAAATTACCCCAGAGAGATGAACTAAACAAATTTATTAAAATCATGAGAGCATCAATTATTAAAAAAATCTAGATAATTGCAACCTGATTGTTGATGCAACGTTACCCAGTTCGGTAGAAAAAACGATTAATATAGAAGAAAGTGCAGAGATAAATTGTGATTTCGATAATTTGTAAAATTCAAACTGACAGATTTTAAGCAAAATGCGGTTATAATACATTTGACAACAATGTACGTGACATCAATGGTGCGACATATAAGGTGTATTTTTTCAAACTGATCTAACCGATCCAATCGATCTGAACTGAACTTGCACATTCTTTCAAACGAATTCATTTACCCCTACTCTGTCCCTAAGTGATCCGAATGAGAACCAACTGAACCCAAGTGAACGGATCTGAACTGATTCAATTTGAAAGAATACAACTAACTATAATTTCATACTTTCAGTGATCACGATCCTACTATACTTGATGTAATAATTTGATTTAAACGAAAATTTGGATTTGTTTTCCACCAATTTTGATAAAAGTGTTGAAACAAATTTTGATACAAATTACAAACGTGTAGTTTAAAATATCCTTAACATAACTATCGAACAGATTTTTAATAACTTTAAAAATCAACATTTTATATGACATTGGAGTAGAAAAAAAAATAAAAAAATTAATGTCTGAATACTATGAAATTTTGCAAGAACGGTCTCTAAGCTCTCTTAATTACAAATAAAATGTCAAATTTTATTTATTTTGTAGGTTATTTCACATTTTTTTTCAAAAACCATGGTCGTCCGAAGCTCGGAAAATGTTAAAATTATTTTAACTCGGTCCGACGAACTTTGGATGCGAAATCTTATTCCTCTCTTTTGCATATTGTTTTCTCTGTTATTACTAACCTAAAATTACGGATAATTGCGGTGTATCGCAAGAAAGAATCTTCGTAATTTATATTTACTGTATTTGTTAAAAAAACAAATACCTATTAGTAAAAGAAAATAGAAAATACAAAAAAGAAAGAATGTGGGTGCGGATATTTTCCTGAACAGGAAACTTCAGGGGGGATATTATTATAATCTTGTTAAACCGATCAAGATAGCTGTTTTAATTATTTGCCTATGAATAAAGATTTATTTAAAATACTACTACTAGATAAATTTAGTAACTCCCATAATTACGAAAATTTTTATTCGAGAGAACCGTCGCAGTTCCATAGCTCAATGTCATGTACGCGTTGTAGCTGGTATACAACCATAATTTATTGAAATATACTAAAACCACAAAACTGTAAAACACAAAAGTCACTATCAAAAATCATATCTGGTGAAAACGGTTTTTTTTACGAGGTTCCGACGGTATCGAATCGCCATGTTTTTTCGGATAAAATAGCGAAATTCGTATTTGTGAAAACTAGGCTTAGATCTAACTATAATATTTTCAAAATGGCGGCATTTCCGGATATCCTGGAAATTGACTCCATCTTTGTTTTTTAAATAGAGTTACCCTATTTTGACACCATCTTTGCATTCTACATTAAATTTTACGATCAGCGCCATCATATTATCAAGACATGTGCCATAGTTATAAATTCCTACCTTCAGTTGTTGATGAAATGCTTTTGTTCCAAATTTTTTAATAATCACATTACAAGTAACCATAGCAAGCTCTAGTTATTAATAATTTATTACAATAATATTAATGCAAATGTTTCATGTGTTTACAGTTTTTATTTCTATTTACGAAATTGTAGAAGGCTTTGGAAAAAAGCGAAATATTAAAGTACTTACTGTAGTTGGCCGCATTCAGGAAAAAAAGCTACGAAGCGCTAACTTTACGCACTTTTCTGAAGCGCTCTGAATTGGCTGAACGTTGTCTTTGCGTTGTTATGCCCCGCATCTGTCATTTGACAGCACGTCGGTAGCTAATATAGTTAACCCTAAAGAAATAGTGTACGCACTGATAAAAGTAGTGGGTTGGGAGCAGTAATAAAATCAATTAACATGGAGAATATATTATATGAGGATGATAATTATGATGTTTTACTGGGAAATATGATTTTGCCCTCAAATTTTAACCTCATTTTTCTGTTGAATCAAAGCGCTTGATTACAGTTTGCTCTTACAGCGTGATAATTGTCTACGATTGATCAATAAACGTTTTACTTACGTTGGTCCTTGTCACTTCATGTGACGTCATCAAATAGAGAAGTGGCGTTATGGTTTGGCGCGAGTAATACTTCCATAGATTTCAATGTAACAAATCACGGGAGTGAATTTGAAATTTAGGAAAAATGACAATACTATATAAGTTGAATGCGTGGCATTTGCTATTGTTTCAATTAACTTGAACAATTTGCTTCTTGGAACAATTTCTACATAACGTTGTTTTTGATTTGTTTGTGATTTATGGTGCAAATGAGGTTCTGTTGTTAGAAATGGTAGCTGCCTTTTTGAAAAAGTGAAGTTGTATTTGATAGTTTGACGCAAATGCAATCCGACAGAAGTGCCAGAAATGATTTAAAATATTGGCTGAACCTCTAGAAATCAAAACGCCAAAAATTATTTGTTTATCTTCAATGGTTCAAAAGTACTGAATTCCTTAGGAGGTCCCTGCAAATCTAATTTTTTGCAGTAAATGTTACATTATGTGGGTTAAAAAATATGAGACTAAGCAAACGAAATAATTGGAGAAACAGATAATCAGGACAGAGAATACAAAATATTGCTTAACTTCAGATGTTCTTTAGATTAGTAAGCCATAAGTAAACTTCGTCCGTTAAATTTATAATGTTTACAAACCTTCCTTTAATGGAATCATGTCACGATCCATTGATACTAAACACAGGTCCGGGCTGTAATTGTTTTGCCATCGACCAGAGTAAAATGTTTTGATGTGTTCGGATCGGATACTAAATGTATATTTTGAAACTCCATCCACGTGGGTAACGTTATTTCATTGGCATTGTTGTCTTTGTAGCCCCATATAATGTGTTGTGACAATTGAACTCAGCAATATATACATATGGATGAGGATAAACGACATTAAAACATTCTGGCCAAGCTATTGGAGGAGTTGTGTAAATATTTACTACGTGTAAATCTCCTATTTTAGTAGCTAAACAAGGAACATTAAAACAATGTTTTGTAACATTTGAACTAAGTAACAAATTAATATTTCATTTTAACATTGGTTTTACATCACATCAACATCGTTTATGAAAAGAATATTTGAACATGTAAATAACATTACAAAAATATAATAAATTGAACATGTGTTAAATATTATTAGTACAACTTACAGTAAGTGATTTTTTTGTGTAATAATTGTATAAATAAACTTTTTGCGCAGAACTCAACAGATAAAAAATGTGTAATAGCGTTACATTACAACTAACAAAATTTTGAGAGAAACAGTGCAAAAAATTAACAACTTTTGTGGGAAAATCTATGTAGGTTAACTGCCCTTTTGTGTTTTCAGATTATGCTTAAAATCGAATCGGATTTGTGCTACTATAAACAAGACTCATATGAAAAGTTTCATAAAAATCAAACCGGTTATTTCCTTCATATCTCCTCCCAGCCGTTTGTCCACCAGGCAAAATATTTTTCTTCTCTAATTGGTCGAAAAAAGTAAAAATGTTAAAATTTTCAGTTTGGAAACTGTTGCGTAACTTCATAATCTTATGTATAATTGTGGAGTAATAACATATGCGTGCACATTATGTTTCGGACGTTTAGGTTACATTTTATGTTTACTTAATTTGAGGTAATTTATAAACTAAGAAAAATGTCAACAGTTAACTGTAACGACATTGTGTGTTAGTGTAAAAGCGCTATCTAAGCGATAGCTTTAATGCTTGAAACACACGTCGATAAAGCCAAGTATAACTTGTACAGAAGCACACACGCAACGAAAGAACATCTGATGCAGCATTTCGCTCTTATTGTGAGCTCATCAGAGGTGTATACTTAAGTGCGGTATACGACTGTACAAGACGGCGGTTGGTCTTTTAAGCTCTCGTGGAGCAATGAACATACATGTCGTTACAATTAACTGTTAGCATTTTTCTTAGTTTATACTATTCACACGTGTCAATGTTTACACGAAATGTCGCAAGACACACATTTTACTTATGTAATTTATAAAGTATTTAAACGCCTTAGAGTTTTGTAACTATTTTGAATTGATTTATATTTGCCCAAAATTACTTTTGATACATAAGTGAAAATTTAAATCAATGATAGGTGTGCTACCGCTGTGGGACCTGTTTCATCAGTGGAAACAGCCAAGCGGTACACGTGTCAGTGTGACAAACTGAACCACTGGGTTCGAATCCCAGTTGACGGCAAGAGATTCTATCGAGCCAATTTAAAAAAATTGCCAAATCAAGATTGAACAACGTGATAATATGAATAGTTACGAACAATAAGATAAAAATAGTTACGTTTTATTGTGCACGTTGTTATAATTTTTAAAGTTGATATAGTTAAACGCTGGTAATTACAAAAACACTTAAATTAACATTATCACAACGTTACTTTTTTAATGTAACAGTTGTTAACATTTTTTACCTTGACATATAATCTGTTATATCAATATTTAATAAAACGTTGAACTGCTTTAAATGGAAACGTTACAATGTAACATTGTGATGTTAAAGTTTTGTTTATATAATGTTTTTATGTTTAGTGAGATCCGAAAATGCCGTAATTTTGAAAATATTTTAGTTAGACTTAAAGTAGTCGATTATGGCCGTATACCAAATTGCATATTGATGAAATTTCAGGAAGTCGACAAACTTTTAACCGACGAGGTACGGAATCACTCTGTATACTATTTCCCTTTCTTGAAAAAAATAGTATATTTTACTAATTGAGATGAAAGTTCCTTTGTTTTTGTGAGAGAGAAATATGCTCACGAGCGACAGTGTGTGATCAAAATCTTTCGAACGAAAAAAACGGAATTGATCTCGAGATTTAAATACTATTTTTTCTATGAAATGAAATAATGAAAACCTAGAATAATGAAATAATTTAAAAAAAAAACAAATTGGTTTCAAATACGTACGGACGTGTTCGCGATTAGCAAAATTAGAAAATTTCAAGGACAATTTTTATAACCTACCGTAACAAGAGCCACATCATTATTATTTATCTACTGACGGTACTTTAATTCTTGTATGTTAACTCAGTTTTTGAAAAAAATTACAAAAAGTAAAAAATGTCTGCAACTTTCAAAAATGCCAAACGAAAATTATCACAAGCAGAATTAAGGCGTTATATGAATGATCACAAAGTAAAAAAGGTAGCAAAAATAGAATCGCCGTTGGCAAAATATCCTTTTCAAAGCAATTTCGTCTTTAATGATTTTCTTAGGTAACTTCCTTAATATTTATTACATATAACGAATTAGGACAACTTACATGCATCTTATGCCAATCAGTAGTGCGATCCGAATCAGTGTGGAATGTCCACATTAATTCTAAACAACATCGTGATAAAGTTGAGGAAGCAAAACGTTTGAAAGAAAGCACAAATAATTTTACGACACCATTAAAAAGGGTTAGCGAGGCTCCTATAGAGGTACCAACTAAAAAATTAAAAGGAATATTAAAAAATGCAGGAGTGACTACTTCACACGATTCTGGTATTACCGTTGTACAATCCGAAGTAACTAATGATAGTGTAGAAATAGGAAAAATAAAGACCACGGTTGCAAATGCAGAAAAAGTTGAAGATATGGAAATTGATTCTAAAACTGATAATACAGTTCTTCCTGAAGGATTTTTTGATGATCCTAAACAAGATGCCAAGGTAGATTACATTTAGTTTCTTATATCAAATATTGTGTAGCTTTATTTTGTTCCATTTACAAATTCCTAGTTTGTGCAGGTATATGAAATAATTACTTAGCTTAACGATAAGTACCTGTACATCTGGCTTACTTTCATTTTTCTGCTTAACTATTATACATCATTATTATTATTATACATTTTTCAATTTTAAATTAATTAAAAATAATATTTGAAGGTAAGACAAATAGATTACAAAGATCCAATAGAGGAAGAATGGGAAAGATTTCAAAAAGCAATTAGGGATGCAAACAATGAGAGCGCCACTATTATTGCAGAAGATCACGAAGAAGCAACAAATGAACGTCAATTAGATGAAATAGATGAACAAATGAAAAATTGGTCAAAGTAGTTATCTCAATGTACTTCTGACAGTATTAATGTACTAACATAATAACTTTTCAGAGTGTTAACACTGGAAAAGAAAAAAACAGAAATTATTACAACGCAAAATAAAGAAACAGTTAACATGGATCAATCCGAGTCTAGTGGTGAAGAGGACAATTTTGAAGAGTACTTAGACTGGCGGACCAAAAAAGTTTTTGTGTAAATTTAAGAGTTTAGTGTAAGTGAAGAAATTTTCTAATGTTTAATACAGTTGTAATTCCTTTTTTGCATTTTTTTATTAGTTTAAGTATAAATTTATTCGTAGGTAAATGTTGTATAAAACAATAGTAGATTATTTTACTAGGAGTTAAACAATATAATTGTTTATATTTAAATTATATTTTTTAACTCCAAGTGAAATATACTATTTTTCTTCAAGCGTTTATTACTGGTTTTCATGTGTTATTCTTAATTTTTTGAGACTTGAGTATAATAGTGACTTTTTTTTGTTGAGGAATTGGGTTGGTACTTTACTGTCACGTTATAGTTTTAACAAAACCGACATACCAACCTAAATAATTGTTGTGAAAACAAAAGAACTGTTTTTTTTATGATTAGACAGTAAAAAGCCTTTTTAGCGTCTGCCAGTAGTTGAATAACATGCCGTTTTAATGTCGCTTGAAGAAATAGTAGATTATTTTACTAAGAGTTAAACAATATAATTGTTGAGCTTAAAAATTTGCTGGCGAGGTGTTAGCCAAGACAGCAAATTAAGAGAAACAATTATATTTTTTAACTCCAACTAAAATATATTATTTTTTCTTGAAGCGCTTATTGCTAGTTTTCATGTGTTTCAAATTTTTGAGATTCTCGAGTGTTGTAGTGACGTTTTATTCTCGATGAATCAAGTTGGTACTTTACTATATGTCATATTAGAGGAACCAACCTCTAAATAGTTGTGAAAACAAAAGAACTGTTGCTTTTAATGTTTAGACGGTAAAAAGCGTTTTTCAGTTGTTCAGTAATATGCCGTTTTATTGTCGCTTGAAGAAAAAAATAATCTGATTAAGTTTATGGTTTCTTGCAAAGAAATACAAACCAAACAAATGATAAGATTTGTATGAGTTAATTTTGTTAAATCACAATCGTTTCATATTTTTGGTCAAATTTAGTACTTTTTCATTAAGGGTTAGTATAAAATATTACTGTACTCCAATTATACTGTGGTTATACCAAAGAGTATATAATTACGGAAGAAAAGCAATGTCCCATTTAAAATCGTATACTTCAAAGTTAGTTGGCCGCTTTGGGGCGCTGGTATTTTCAACAAATTTCTTGGTTGAAGTAGATACAGAGTTACCACATAATCACTACCTGTTCGAAAGGATACCGTTTTGTTTGATACCGTTTGTTTATTTAGCAACATATTATATTGCAATTTTACAAAACAGTTGTAGCTTTCGTTTGCTGTAGAATTTGGTTGTTTCATTCACAACATGACCGCCCTTTAATTAGGTAGAATTGTTTGTGCGTTTTCATAAAATTGTTTCTATTGTAAAAAGCAGTTTACTATTTCCCAATTACTAAAAGTTAGGGGTTGATTTTTTCTAGGTAATTTTCGCCTTAGTCATTCTTGACAATTCGAAAAAATTTAACAGATTCGTATATTTTCGATCGCAAACAGGATCCGAAAGAATTTTTAGAAAATTCTTACCGGTTTCGAAACATTGCTATTCTTATTTTGCACACATTTATTTCTTATACAATTCCTAATAATTTGACACCTTTTGAAACCGGTTGTCACTTAATAACGGAGGAATATGTGTCTATAAAACCTTCTAACACACATACATTAGGTGTTTGCAAGTTAAGGCTGTTTTATCACTCGGGCCAATTTCAGATTTCTAGTAGGCGGTTCACTATTTTTATTTCTTGTTACATAAATAGCTATTTGTTGTTTTTCTGTTTCTAAAACTGTTTAAAATGCACGTCATGTACAAAAAATTGACATCAACAATTCAACAATATATTATTTATGTATTAATATTAATCGGCTTCCAAGTCTGGCCTGTTGCGCTCAGAAAAATTCGCCCACGAGTACATTCATTTCACAATTCTCCAAGAGTTTTCAGTATTTATCGTTTACTTAATGTTAATTTTTCTCATTGATTATGAAAAAAAATTAAAAAAATATATATATAGGAGGGTTGTCAGAAAATTATTATCTATGTGGCGCAGGAGTCGAAATTTGGGATTATAAGGAAATCCATTTTTCTATTATTTTACGTTTTAATTAAATTAAACACAACGAAGACGAAAATTCAAAAAAATAGCTCCTGCACGACATAAATAATAATGTTAGCTATATGGTTGTGCAAAATCAGGAAAACATTTCTAAAAATAAGCGAGATAAATTTACATAAACTTTGTAGCTCCCTGAGAGAACAGCCTTAAGGCCAGGAAAGAAAGTTCGGTAAGGCCAGTCATAAAACTGTCCGATTCTAGTGCCCAGGGGTGTTTATTGTATTGGCATTAAGAAAATGTCACAACAAAAGATTCTTGTAATTTATAGACAGGTACTCATGCCCTGTTCAGTAATTTGTTTGGATTATTGCATGATTTTTTGGATTCTGTTGATTTTAAAATAAAACCATCATTAGATTTCATTTAATAATAATTATTTAGGTACCATGGTTTTTATTTCTTTCGCCGTGTTCAAAATTTGGTTTACCTAGCGCTGGCGTGTTGTATGATTAAAAATAAAAAATATTTCATTAATGTAATTTTTAAAAAATTGTGTTTTTCTTCAAGCGACAATAAAACGTCATATTATTGAACTACTGGCAGACGCTAAAAATTCTTTTTTCTTCAAGCGACAATAAAACGTCATATTATTGAACTACTGGCAGACGCTAAAAATTCTTTTTACTGCCTAGACATTAAAAGCAAAACAGTTATTTTGTTTCCACAACTATTTAGAGGTTGGTACCTCGGTTATGTCATATTATGAATGTAACAGTAAAGTACCAACTTGATTCGTCGAGAATAAAAGTCACTATAAGACTTGACAATCTCGAAAATTTGAAAATAACACATGAAAACTAGCAATAAACGCTTGAAGAAAAAATAATATATTTCACTTGGAGTTAAAAAATATAATTGTTTCGCTTAATTTGCTGTCTCGGCTAACACCTCGCCAGCAAACTTTTAAGCTCAACAATTATATTGTTTAACTCCTAGTAAAATAATCTACTATTTACTGTCTAGACATTAAAAGTAAAACAGTTATTTTGTTTCCACAACTATTTAGAGGTTGGTACCTCGGTTATGTCATATTATGAATGTAACAGTAAAGTACCAACTTGATTCGTCGAGAATAAAAGTCACTATAAGACTCGAGAATCTCGAAAATTTGAAAATAACACATGAAAAATAGCAATAAACGCTTGAAGAAAAAATAATATATTTCACTTGGAGTTAAAAAATATAATTGTTTCAGCAATTTGCTGTCTCGGCTAACACCTCGCCAGCAAACTTCTAAGCTCAACAATTATATTGTTTAACTCCTAGTAAAATAATCTACTATTTTCTTCAAGTGACATTAAAACGGCATATTATTAAACTACTGGCAGACGCTAAAAAGGTTTTTTACTGCCTAAACATTAAAAGCAACAGTTCTTTTATTTTCACAACTATTTAGAGGTTGGTACCTCAGTTATGTCATATTATGAATGTAACAGGAAAGTACCAACTTGATTCGTCCAGAATAAAACGTCACTATAACACTCGAGAATCCGGAAAATTTGAACATAACACATGAAAACTAGCAATAAACGCTTGAAGAAAAAATAATATATTTCACTTGGAGTTAAAAAATATAATTGTTTCGCTTAATTATACTTCTCTTTTTGTTCTCTAAATGCATGCAACTTGCGAAAGGTATGTACACATATCAAACGTACAGGATAAAACTGAAAAAAAAAGCATAAATACAATTTACTAATTCTGTTTTGTTTAAGAATAGAGAAGAAGTCGGGTTTTCAAAATTTTAAGTTCTGTAATCATCTCTTTTCAGGTAGAAGTAGTATTATATTGTTCTAAAAAATATGAATAAAACATATTTTAAGTCTGACTGTCGATGGTCTGACAACACTGTTAAGGTACGTATGACAAGTAAGGTTTGTATCTCTCTCTTACAGTAGGTTTTGAACAGCGGTTTCTTTTCACACAAACTGTTGGTTCTTCTAAAATTGTATATTTATTGCTAGGCAACACACAATACACGACTATTTTTTATTCCAATACTTTACTTCTTTTCTCCAATTATATACTCTTCGTTATACCAACGGTTATACATAGTTGTAAATTCTAGTTTTCGTTGTATTTACTTTCAGTTCATTATGATTGTCCAATTTTCTTATTCGTTTTCTTCAGAAGGTTCAAGTGTTGTCACGTCGGAAGCTCTTTACTTTTGTTTGTCTCGGGCTGCTCTGACGAAGAAAGCGGGTTTTGTTTTAATTAAATTTTCCTTAAATACCAGCTGTTTTCGGGGCTTTGAACGAATTTATATCTGGATTATGGTTTGTAATAGCTTTTCAACTAAAAACTACTACTGGAGCAATACAAGACGTCAGCCTCTCAAAACGCCCCACACGGAATTCAAAGAATGTGGACGCAAGGTCTGAATCCTAACGTACAACACAGCGCTAGTATATACTTATAGACGGTCCCTTACAAAAGAGTTTTTTTTTCACAAAAGGGCTAAAAATTCGAAGTTGAAAATCTATGTTGTTCAATTAGTTGTATCCTGAAATTTTAATTATATTTTTATTCTCACAGGTAAAGAAAACTTATTACCTACTCACGTTTTATCATTGTGACCGCTGAATCCTTTTCAAATTCGGCAAATAAAGAAAAGCAGATAAACTAAATATTTCGGAATTCAATCGGTGTTTTACTAATTCACGAAAAACTAATTTTTGTCGAACTGAAACGGATACGGACTAAACTATTTAACTAACGGCGGTATTTCGATCAACTATGAATGAATTCGACAAAACGGAGGCTGTACGCTTTGAATACGGCTATTTTCCTAATCCTGGAAAATTAATTAGGTAACTGTGTTTATTAACGGATACGGAATATATTAAATTAATTTTACAAGTAGTTGCAATTGGATTCACTAAAGACGGTTGCTTTTCTTTAATATCAAATAATCGCGGAATAGTTATTTGTCCAACAAGTGAGGAAAGCTTTCCTCATGCGTTAGACACAACATTTTTTCCACGACATTCCCTAAAAAAACAACCTAATGAAAGAAGTGATATTGAAAACGTAACTTATTGTTACAGAATTTCGTCACATTTTCGTACGTAAAAGCAAAAGTTGATAATTGGTGGGTTCTCGCTGCAGTATTCTATAGTATCGGTGTGGTCTCAATCTGTCATAGCGCAGCCGCGTAATTCTAACCAATAAATGTAGGGTAGCAATTTTTAAGAGTCGAAATATAAGATATTAAATTAAACAAACCTGATTGTATACTAAATGAAATTGTTTAACTAAGTACTAGGCGCATATAGTTCTAATAACACATTCTTACATTTTTTTAAAGAAGCATTTTTGTAACACGACATTATTTTCCTCACTACTTGTAGAGAAGAAACGTCCGTTTTCTAAGTATGTCGTGGAAAAATTAATTTTCAACCCGCTATTTAATCGCGAATGAAAATCTGCTAACGCCCTTACCTGTTATGTTGTAACGCGGAGCCAGAGAAAGGTTCGCTCGGTGAATCCTGTCACCAACTATATATTTTATAGCGTATTCGTTTTTATGTAACCTAGGACCAACAATCGAAAATCGTAACGTTGGATACTAACTTTCAATTGTAAAATACTAATTTTTTTGACAAAATATAAAAAAAAAATTTCTTTACGTTAAAAATGGTATTCAAGGAGATTCGGACCCACAATCATGTTTCTTTACAATTGGTACGAGTTTAGACAAACATCGATAAAGGAGAAAGATTTTATATGAACGGCTCTTTCATTATATTTATTAGCAACGGAAGTAATAATAGAATTAAGCAGCGCCTTGCAGATGGCGATTGCTCCAGATTGTTCGTTCAATAATGTACATATGTAGTATAATGATGGTGGCCACAGTTTGACACCTAATGTTCTTTTTCTACAAAATTGGGACAGAAAAATTGTTTCCCAATAGTTACAGTCTAGTATATAAATTCTAAGTGAAGTTGATTTGGATTAACTCGTAAAGTATTTGGGTTCCGTAACTCAATAAACATTTTGGAGCTGAATACGGGTTATTTGTCTAGATTTTAATAAGCTTATTTTGTAAGTAATATCAAATAAGTAACCTACAGTTTAAATATGGGAAAATCGAAATACGAACAACTGGAGATAGTTTTGGTGATTTCCTCTATTCATTGGGGATTTCCACTTTATCAGCATGTGAGAAAGACCTCTCACGAGATCAACTTCAATAAAACAAAAAGTAATCTATGGCAAAATGTTGAACATATAAAACCAAAAGGATCAGGAAGCAATTGAAATCGAAAAATTTAACACCACAGACGAAAGTCAAAGACTACAAACTTAGTGGAAACATATATATTGCTGTGAAAATTAATTTTTAAACAAATGAAAATTCGTTTTAAAATCAAAAATCATCAAATAAAACTTTATAATAACTGTTTCTATTTAAATTAAATGTAAAATTAAAATTGTTGATATAAAAGTTTCTAAAAAGTCAATCCATGTTTTTAATAAAACACTTTAGTTTGTACATACATAAATATTTTCCGTTTAATTAACAAAGTAAATAATGTTTAGTACTTGTTTTATTTGTAACGGTCAAAAATGCGAAATTAACATTCAGTGTACCTAATAGAAGTGTTTTTCCGAAAGACAAAACAATAGTTCATGAAGGTTAAAAATTTAGAAGCGAAACGAACTAGTTTTAATGACAAAGGTTATAAACAATTGGTATGTATTAGAATGCATAAAAGTGAGTGAAGAAAAGACATTTTTAAAAAGGTAGTGGAAGACATTGAAGACTACGAGAGGTTAAGAAGGAATACAAGTTAGAAGGGCAGTCGAAGGCAAGGGATTGGTAGAGTGGAGTTCGAGCAATCAACTTGGATATTATCTTGAGAATTACATTCAACGTTAAGTTACATATTCGTTGAAAATGCAATTTGCAAATTAAATTTCGGCCGTTAAATTTAGTGATACAAAAACAAATCGATCCATAAATTTTCTTCGACAAATAAAACGAGTGCACTCGAGTCAAATTAATAAAATGAAAATATATTGCGGATTTTCTTTAGATTTTATGATTTGTTTGTTTCTATAATATTGTAGTTTCTCTTGTAAAAAAATGTTTGTTAGCGTGTAAATTAAATTTGTTACCTACTTCATAATTATTAACTTACTATTAAAGGGCCCAAGACCTGAAATTTAAATAAAAACGCAATTAAGTTCTCATTGCTCAATAATTTTAATATTTTTTTTTATAAAAATATATGCTTAAACCATCGCAATATATTTACTGCCTACTATCATAACAAGATCTGCCATTCCACAACAAAACGAACAACCGAAGAAATCAACACAATAACACAAAGTAACTAGTTCTTAGTATATTTTAATTTTTTGGTACACTAATTACAAAATGCTATTTTTGTAGTACTTGAAAATTTTCAATTTCCGTTATTAAATCCATGTGTTTAAACTCATTAGGCTTCGATGTAAATTGTTCTAACAGTTTTAGTTTGTGTGGTATATTCTGAGAATAATACAATTGCAATTGATTTGCTAAACACTGAGCTTCTTGGACGTTTATTACATTTTTGTCGAATTCTCCTCGCATAAGAACGATTCCTTTATTATCTTTAAATTCTGCGTAGTGGGCTATAGTCAGGCATTCAGGAGCATTTTCTTTGTGAACCTAAAGAAGTAATTTAATTATTGACATGTTAACTATAGGTATGTTTAAATCTTAGTCCGCTATTAAATTAAAGGAGATTTTTTTAAAAGATGTGGAGTAACGTTCAAGTAAAAGAAAATATAATTTACAACTTTTGTTTTATAATTTTACATAATTAAGATCAAAAATAGAAGTTTTATAACGTTTTCGACTGTATGTGCAATTTTTAAAAATTAATTTAAATACAACGAAACCATTAGAAAAAAACATAATCGATCCAATATTAAAGAATTTCGAGACATTTTAATTCTCCAAACTTTGAATGGCTTACCTGGAAAGTTCTGTCAGTTACACATACGGTGTTTTTCCGTCTACGGCAGTATTGCTATCGCAGCAATTAGCCGAACATACATTTCAAATGTTAAGGTTATGTTATAGAACTTTGACAGTTATAATTCGATTTCTCTCTCTTTATCTCTACCGCCTTATTGCTCCTTTATAGAAGCATCGCCTCCCTATATTAGGGGAGTTTGGCCTTACACTTCCACGCTAGCCAGACGGGTTGGAAGTGGCTATGGTATATACTTAAAGGTTACAAAAGGTGATAGAATGGTAATCGAGCCGAAGCACGGTGGGAACAGATCTAAATTGGCTCGAGAAAATTTCTTGCCGTTACTGGAATCGAACCAGCGCACCGGCACTTTTACCGGTAGGCTATCCTCCCACATCATTCAATTTATAAACTACAAATTCCAGAACTTTTGAATTGATTTTTAATAATATATAATTAACTGTTTCTTAAATAAAGAATCAGACTATGAGAGGAGTTCTCACAAAACTGAACCTTTTTTTAAGTCCATATTGAGTGACATTTTGTTTATGAAACAGAATGATCTTTACTGATCGACCTTTCAATTCAGATCAACAAAGAGCAGACTTCTTTTAATCTAGAATCTGGCTTGGTTGACAAGTTGATTACCTAACTTTTAGTTGTCTACCTTAAATTTTATTTTCTTTGTTTCAAGTTACTCGCCCTAATGAGGCCCCTAAAGATAGCTGGCAAAACGTTGGCAAGTTAGGTTACCTTTTCCACCCGGAAGACGTTTTTGTTTCAACAATGACTCCGGCTGTGGAAGCATTAATTCTTACATCAACAAAGAGCAATCTCCGAGCGCTCGTTAATTCAGTAGGTAGCGCAGTTAAACAAAAATTACAATCGGAGATCGCCCCAAGGCACCAAGTTGAAAACGCTATTAGAAAACTTTAGATAACATGTTGATAGCTATCAATTCTACGATGTCCCGCTAAAACTAACTGGCGGGTTTTTGCCAATCGAAATATTTTAAAATAAAAGTCACGTGTGATTTTCGAATTTCGTCGAAATTAGTTTCATCATAACACTTATAGAAAATAAAAACAAGTAACTCCACATCGTTTCGATACTAACAAAAATTGGAGAAGTGTTTTCGAAGAAAAAGGAGTTCAAATATAAGTTATAGACAATAAAATTTCCAACAACTTTTTTGTATGATTAATATTTTGGAAATATTGTTAAAACAATGTCGCGTGATTGTCATCTCCCAGTAATTACTTATCGGATCAAAAATAGTTTAAACATAATTTGTGTATAAATAAATTATAAACAACTTCTATTTGAAGAAAAATGTGTAACTTGATTTTTTGTAAATTGTAAAATTCCACGAATTCAAAAATCTATGTAGGCTCGACAGATTATACCTAAAACTCTAATCAAATCGGCGGTATTATAAATAAGACACATATACAAAGTTTCATAAAAATCGAACCTGTGGTTTTCTTGATATCTTGTTTACGTACGAACGGATGATCATCGGACAAAGATGTGTTTTTGCTTCATTATAACGTACTTTAAATTAACTCGCCGAAGTGAGTGAAGAAAAGTGGGTGTAAACCATCTTAATTATAAAACTGTCCTTCTCTACAAAACCTTTTTGTCTCAACCGACTATACCCAAAATCAAATCGTATCTCAGGTAAATACTAATTCAACATCTAGTGCCGCCTCGTGTTATCGTAGCACGTCCGACTACCAATGGCCGGTTTCACCAACACAAACCGTGTTGCAATACTTGTTAAGACCACAGTAATGATTGTTACTAAGCATTGCTTAAAGTCATGTCGATGCAACCGGTCATGAGAGTTTTAAAACATTGCTGAAATATAGGGTAAAGCAGTACAAAAGTCGATTCTTTGATTATTAAACGTCAACTGACCGTTAAGTTAATAAACGACCTCAAATCACCTGGTGTAATTGCAAACAAACACCGAGAATTAGTCGACAAATGTTTCATCCTTTTGGGACTCTTCAGGAGTGAGAGCATCTATCGGGTGGCCAATTAAGAAGGCCACACGGCTATATTTCGAAAAGTAATAGTCGTAAAGACTTGGGAAAAAAAATTATAACTGAAGCACAATCACATTCTTAAATTTTAAATCCCGTTTTTTGAGAAATATTCTTATATTACAGATAGCTAAAATGAACACTGTCTTAAAGTTGACATGAATTTGCTTCTATTTTGTTAAATGCTTTTTGCTATATCCCTTAAGGAAGAGTGGTGGGAGGTATTCGAACATTTTCGGAAATAAATGTCAGTGACTTCAAAATGGCTGAACTTAGAATCGTTGAAAAGAGGTTTCCTTAGGCTATCAACCCTGTTTTGAGCGAATTGATTTAGATTGTTTGTGTGGCCCCTAAAATATTAAATACAACGACATCGCTTTCATTTAAACAAAAAAGTTCAATTAAGGGTATAACCCACTAGTGAAAACCGCATTTCGATATTTCCTAACCTAAAATATGAGTAAAAGAAGTTATAACTCGAAATAATATGACGCCTCTTTTGTGAATAAGTTCAGTATATCTGTCATTATCAAATCCCAATTATTATTAATTTAGTAAAAAATATATGGCAGAGTACCAACATTATATTTAAAATATCAATATTAATTAAGAATTAAAAATTGGCAGTCTGTTTAAAAGCTCACGGGTTACAAAATATCGAGAAACAATTAACACAGATAAACCACTAAGATTTTCGCGTTTTAATGCAAGATTTGGGGTTACAAAATAGAACAATTTATTACAAAATATTCATAATAACAATTAGTATGGTGCCAAATGTTCGAAAATTGTACCCATTTTGTTCAATACAAGACATTTTTTATAAATGAATATTATAATATGATAAATAGCTGCAATATTAATTTGATTGACATTTAAACACAGCCAATACAATTCATTTTATAATCCAGAGCACACATGGATTTTCAAAATTTCGAATTTTGTTCAAGGCCAATATTCAATCATGTTAAATGAATATTAATTGTTACTGACATTTTAAGTATAATGTTAGTATTCCAAAACTAAATTTATTCAGTGCGGACGTAAATAGCTCCCCGCCTTCTACACTGTCCACAGATGGGATATCCTATAAGTAAAAATTTTTAAATTTTAGTTTTAGCGAAAGACATCATTCTTCATAAAAAGTTTAGATTGTTCTGAAACCCCATAAAATGAAATAAAATTCCAGTTTTGCAAAATCTGTCTCATTTCAGTCAGTTTTACGAAAACCTGATGAAGTTTTGCACTAAGTTTGAAAATAATGTCTTAAGCTAATGAGTGACGTTTACGATGTATCAAGTAACTTTGGTAAATAATTTTCAAATTTTATTTCATTTTATGGGGTTTCTAAACAAGCAAATTTTTTTATCAAGAATGAAATTTTTTGCTAAAACTCTGTAAATTCGCAACGCTTTCAGATATTGATTTGAAATTTGAAAGGTTATAATAAGGCATAAAATACTACATTTTGACATACAATTGATAGCTCGCGGTCCTAGAACCATAAGGTTTCAAGTGCAGTTTATGAAGTTTCGCAATATAGCAGATTTAAGTTAATAATATGATTAAAAAATGAAACCAGTCGCGATAAACTTAATATTTAACCGGAACTTACTAGTTTAGATATCTTGACAAGCTTTTGTAGAGTATGAGCAGCATTGTATCATTATTTTACCGTTACATTTTAAATTAAAAACAAAAAAGCGTGTGTTCTTGGAACTCGGCTGCACTGTAAGATACATAATTATTTTTTTTCTATGGAAAATAAAGAAAAATGAAGGGTAAAGTAAGTTCACTCAAATACAAACATTTGGAATATAAGAGAACAAAGTAAAACAAACAGAAAAAAAAATTTGATTTCAGGTATTACATTGCTGAACTATTTTTCTTGTAGTTTTCTATGAGGGCTTTCATATAGGTCTTATCTAGCTGCGACAGACTGAGAATTCGTCACTATCTAACATTGTTTTAGACTTAATATGCACGATATCGAATATCGAGTAGAACTGTACAGTTTACAGTCTAGGCTGAACTTAGAACCTTATGATTCTTAAATAAAATTTGACAAATGATACTTGGAACTCAATGGAACTGTTGTTCTCGCGCCATCTAGTAGAAAATCATTCAATTCCTAGTATGTAACCAATGAAGAAAGATTTACATGTCTCATCTCAACAGAAATTTAATTCTCGTACAAAATGGTTTTTAAGAACCTTATGGTTCTAGGGTCGCGAGCTATAATCCACCGTCGTGGGTATGACTGGTCCAACCACTCTCTTACTGGTCAAAGAAATGAGGTGGCGAGCCATCCTGTTGAAAAATAACTTAGAGCTATCAATTTTATGTCAAAATGTAGTATTTTAACCGTCAGACGGAAAAACATCGTATGTGTAACTGACAGAACTTTCCAGGAAAGCCATGCAAAGTTTGGGAAATCAAAATATCTCGAAATTCTTTAATATACGGTCTTCTTCCGTCGGACGGCAGTATAGCCTTCCAAATTTCAAATCGATATCTCAAACTGATTCAAATTTAGAAGGAGGAGGAGGGCTATTTACGTCCGCATTGTATGTATTTTGCTAAATGAACAATAATTAGGATTTAATAATGCCAGGTATACTGAAAATATTCACAAGATGCGATATTATTTTGAATTTTAAATTGTTTTACTCATATTTTAGGTTTGGAAAGAGAAATCGAAAAACGATTTTTTTTACTAGACTCTTATTTGTTGATGAAATAATAGTGATATCGTTGTATTTAATTTTTTTGAGATAACCATTTTATTTGTAGTGTTGTTGCAAAACGCCCTCTAGCGGCGACGCAAACAATCTAAATCAATCTATTCAACTGATAGCCTAAGAAAAGCTCGTATTGACAACTCCAAGTTTGACAAAATCCATTCAGCTATTTTGAAGTTATTGTCATTTATTTCCGAAAACATTCCGACACCCCCACCACTTTCAATTAATTAATAGAACACAAAGCAGAAAAAGAAGCAGATTAATCTCAGCTTTAAAACGGTGTTCATTTTAGCTATCAGCAATATAAGAGTATTTCTCAAAAAACGGAAATTAAAATTCAATAATGCGAGTACGCTCCCTGGCGGCCATTCAAGAAACTTGAAACATAATTTCTAGCATTTTTGGCTTAAAATCTTTCTCACAATACTTTTCAGGATAGGGCCGAGTGCCCGGTACAAGATCGGCTGTCAAACACCAAAAATGGGTCATCGTCATAAATACCAAGTTTCAGGTATTGTGTTTTTATATACTATCGCAAAATTGCCTTACTTTATGTGTAACATGTGGGATACAATGTTATAATAAATAGTTTTCAATTAGGTAAGAAAAAGTTGGAAATAGTGGTCTCCAATTGAGGACAATATTCAGTAGTTATATCCCAAATATTTTTAATAGTGCACGAGTGGAAATGATCGAGTATTTGGCATGCAAGATAGATACATCAAGGACTACTTATTTCCCGAAGAAAATTTCATGTGATTATTGTATGAGGAATCTCATCATAGAAATTAATAAAAAACTTCCGAATGAATGAATTACTATTCAGAAAATCCAGATTGTTGAAGTACCGTAATTCGGTATTTTCTAGCTTTTTCTAAAATGTGTAAAATTGAAGCCCATACACATAAAAGACGTTTGCCAGTTGTAATATTTTTTAAAATCGCTGTGTAGTTTTTAAAATGTGTATTTAATTCAAACATTGAAAACTGGCGCCGAAACCGTTCAATAGAAGGTCGTCTGTATCGTGACGTCATTCCTTGTATAAATAACATAAAATAGTAAATTAGTGGTGTTTTACGTTAGTACTTAGTGTTGTTATACAGGTGAAAGTGTTTTTATGTCGTGTCGGGTGTAAATAATGTATAAAAAAACACTGTAAGTTAACAAAAATACATTATAATATTGTTGTTTTGAATGTACGAATATATCCTTCATTGCCAATTTAATTTAACAGCATCCTGTAGTAATTATATGAAGCACAAATTCATTTAGAAATAAAAGGAGTCTACCTAATGTGAATTATGTATTATAATGGTATTACTTACGATGTAGCTTTTAAACCTCGCGAAATTGAATCGTTCGTCATTCTTAATAAAGTCCATCACCATAAACATATGTAACGACGGCAGGTTGTTCGAACAAGCCTTTACATACTCTTCCAATGTCATACAATTATAAACATCCGCTTTTAATTCCAATAAACACAAAGATCACCAGTGAATCAAGCGTAAAACGTAAACAAACCACCATTTATATGAGTGTTGACGTTACGACCAATGGCAACACGTTGAAAGAATTATTTTAAAAAACGGTGTTTAAGAAAACACCCAAACAAACTGCGTTTATACTTAAAGTTGACAACTTTTAGTGAAGATTTTTTTGTAGGAAACTAAAAAAATTGCTTTCTTGAGCGTGTGAAAAACTTGTTGCCATAGAATAGGCGGGAAAGGTTTGTCAAGTAAGTCTTTTTAATTGGTGACGTAGATAGTATTGTCAACATGTCCGGGACGCGTAGAGGAGAAACAGTCCTCCACTAGTTTTCTACGAGTTGTCAACTTTCTTTGATGTTTACCGACACTCCGCGGAAACTAAAATTTTGTGGAACACTTGTCTCGTCACAAGTGGAAGACAGAAAAAGTTGTATTTTGTAAATAAAGTAACAAATTGCCGCAACTAGTAGAAAACTTAGTGGAAGACTTTGGTGTAAACTCGTCTTCAAACGTAAAAAAAATAAATTAAAAATTAAAACGTCGATTGCGTCAATGTGTTCGTTCCAAAAATGTGGTAATTGATAATTCGTCTTTTAAAATTTTAAAAATATTCACTCTATGCACATGTGCAAATACTCGGGTATTTTTAAGGGAAATAGTCAGTAGACTATTCCCGAAGAAAATTTCATGCAATTTTAATAAGATTTCAAGCAATTGTAACAGTAGAAACTTCACGACAGAAATAATAAAAAAGCAAAAAATTATTATTCTCGGACGAATTACGATAAAAAAATCTAGACTGTAAAAGTATCGTAACTATGACATCCCAAACGCAAAATAAAAAACAAATTGAAAAGACGCGTTTATGTCGATTGTGGAACATGTTCTCGTTTTGTTCAAACAAGCTCAAGACAAATAGATAAAGAAATTGGTGTATTAACGCCTGTAAACACCATAAAAGCAAATACTTGTGTGTGGAAACAGTTTGAAGCATTCTGCGAGGAAAAGGATTACTCACTGAACGGAGATACTTCTTTATCTAAAGTAGCAGAAATCCTTAAGGATTTTGCCTTTAATATGAAAAAGCAAGACGAATCCGACTACAAAGAAGGTGTAGTAAAGACTCAGTGGAACAGAATCGCCAAACTACTCCAAGAAAAATTTTACAAGAGATTTGAAAGAATTTTCGATCCATTTAAGGATGTGAAATTTAAAGACACAAGAAGTGCACGAGATGCAAAACCAAGACAATTGCAAATCTTTGCCGAGAAAAGAAAAAGTAGTGCTTCAGTTTTAAGCAAAGACGAACAAAACCAAATAGTAGCTTTATTGGATGAAGATACTCCTGAAGGGTTGCAAAGAAAGTTTTATCACATAGTGGCATTGGAACTGACTTAGGTGGTGAAGCGGCAGAGTGTCTCATTACTTTTTTTGAAACAGAAAAAGATAGTTTACGAGCACATACAGGACGAATTATTTATAACCCAATATTTAGCAAAACCTGTCAAGTAGGGGGAAAGCCGCTTACACAAAAGAAATTGTTGGTAGAAAATAAAATCAATCCGGACCGATGTCCAGTCGTGTATTTTTATACAATCGTCTAGTACTAATTTTTCAGATTGTTCCATAAATTTATCGAAAGGAGAGGAGGCACACACGTTACTACAAATCGGTTTTTCTTAACACCGAATCCAGCTTGGAAACAAAAGAATTCATTTTGGTTTTTTTTTAAATTCCCCATAGGAAGAAACACAACTTCCAAGTGGACTGCAACTGCGGCTGAAATGATTGAAATAAACGCAGTAAAATAACAAACTATTCTAACCGTTCAACAGCTGTAACTAATCTTGTGGAACATGCAAACATGAAATTATTAAAATAACAGGCCATTCAAATATCTCTTCCATAAATCCATATTTGAAAGTCGATGGAAGTCACCACGAAAATTTAATTGCAAAACTACGAGGAGAATCCAAAAAATAAAATGTTAACGATGTTTCAACAAAGGCTGCATCCCTTACTGTTTTCAGTGCAGCAAGTAGTTCATATAGCCATTGTACTTTCAATAATCTATTGTTCAAATACGAATTGTAACTTAAATCAATAAATGGTTTTGAATATTTATACAATGTCAAAATATTCATATATTATACAACTAGACAAATAAAAATTCTCGATTATACGAGACGTATTGTCTTTTTTAGACAATACGTCGAGTTTTGAAATTTTCCTTTGGAGTTGTATACAGGTAGACTATATCGAAAATAAATAAAAAACTTAAAATACAACGTCTTTCGATACGTAATTTAATAACCTAAATTTTATTTTTAATAAAACAGAAGTACAAAATTACTTTAAAGATTGATTACATACACAAAAAGAAAATGAAAGGTAAAATGTAGAGAAAATGTGATTAAATGTATTTAATTATTGTTTATATTAAACGTACAATTATTAAAAACATTATTTGACATTGGAGCCACGGTACATGTACACTCATGAAATTTAAAATTTGGAACCACAATTTCTGTAAACAAAGTTTGCACATTGTGAAGCGGGCTTAAGGGTATCACATACAATTTCTAACTTGCTTACTTAATTTTTCTTTAAAGAATATATTTGAAGGTATCGCTAATTAAACACCATAGCTCATTAATTATCGAATCAAAATTTTGTTTAGGAAATGCTTACAAATGACCAAGTAACAACCCTTAGAGCAATATGACTCAAAGGAAGTAAATTAAACAAGCAAGGATATTCTATTGTTATTTAAACTTATTCATAAAGTAAAGCCATTTCCTTATAATGCTAATGGACAGGATTTTCTTTTAAGTATTAAGATTACAATAGAGGACTTATAAACTTTCGAAAATATCTAATTATAAATATTTACACTGCAATTGCGCTTTTCCTTAATAATTTCTTAGCAATAACATACACGTTCTTGGTTTTTAAGTTGTCATAAATTTGATATGATATAAATTTGTGTTTCTAATATTACATCACAAACTAATCTTTATTCGCCAAAAATTGTTGCTTAAGTTGTAAAGCTTCGTACACACCTGAACAACAAACCGAGCAACAAACATAACAACGAACCGAAAGTCAAACAGAACGACAAACGATCTTTTATGATTTCCACAATCCGAACAACAAACGGAACGTTTGTGCTGTTCCATAATTATTTTCAGTAGTTTTCAGTTCATATATATTTATTATTGAGAAGAGAAAATTGCGGAAAACAAGAAGATAGTGCCAACCAAATTTTTACGCACAAAGAAGAGTAAAAAATTATAATTTACTTCGCTTTTTTTTTATTTTGGAAATTTCCCGCCCAAATGATGCTAATAGGGACATCATTTTTTTCTTGCATTCTTAAACACTGATTAATTTAAAACATTTTTCTTCTGTCAACTCCATAATATTACCTAAAACACAACAAACCCACAAAGGGAGGACAAAAATAAATAATTTAATTCTCCCGCATAAGTTTGTTCGCCGTTTTGTTTAGATTCGTCCAAACCTGCAAACGCATTTTCTTTGATGTCGGAGAAAAACCGACAAGTTGCGGGAAGGCCGCAAACCGTTCGTGGAACAATCAGGACTTGCGAATCTGTTCTAAAATTCGTACGTAGCACCGTCCAAATTAATGTTCCGATTGCCGTTCGGTTCGTTGTTCTGTTTGTTCCTCGGTTTGTTGTTCAGGTGTGTACGAAGCTTTACAATAAGCATATTAATATGAACTATATCTTATGAAAGGAGAGTTATGTAACTATAATTAACGACTTAACGTTACGTTAGTAGATTCCATTTACTATTTACACATATTTTCTTGGAACATTCGATAATTAACTATCGGGATATGATGACCCTATACTTCGCAGGTTGTGCGCAACTGGATACAAGCAAATAACTTGGAAAAAGCTCAGATTTTAACATTATCGAAAATGTTTGGGCTCGAATACTTGCTGTTATCCGAAGACAACAAGGGCCAAATTTTATACCAGTAAACCGTAATGCACTAATTGCAGCCATTGATACCGCATGGGAAACGATTAATATTAATTATATTGATACCTTGATAGCGTCAATGAGCAGACGCCTCCAAGAATGTATCAATAATAATGGAGGTCACACCCATTATTGATTTCTTATATTTATTTATATAGTAATACCTTTATTTAAAAAAAAGTTTTCATTTAATTTTAAACTATAACTTGGTATCTTAATTATAATTTGTAACTTTAAATTCTATGTCAAAAACTAAATATATACGTTGACAATAAGAATTGCTTAGTTTTTATTTTCATTTTATATTAAATAAAAAAAAAAAAAAAAATTAAAAAAAAAAAAATTTTTAAAGAAAAAAAAATAATAAAAAAAAAATTAAAAAATTTTTTAAAAAAATAAAAAAAAAAAAAAGTTTAAATTTATTAAAAAAAAAAAAAAAAAAAAAAAAAAAAAAAAAAAATTTTTATTTTTTTATTAAATTAAAAATTTTTTTTTTTTAGATTTTTTTAAAAAAAATTTTTTTTTTTTTTTTTTTTTTAAAAATTTCTAAACGAAATTTTGATTCGATAATTAATCGAGCTATGGTGTTTAATTAGCGATACCTTCAAATATATTCTTTAAAGAAAAAATTAAGTAAGCAACGTAAATTACCTATTTTCTAAAACGTGCTTAGTGTAATGATTCATTCTACAGTCCTTCTATAAGATAACCCCTGCTGAGACTACCTGCTGTTAGAATTGTAAATGATATATCCGATTTACGTCATAATAAGTAAAATAACCGCTGTAATGTTGTATTTTTTTTCTTTAATTAGGAATTTATTTTTTTTTTTTGTTTTTTTTTTTTTTTTTTTTTTTTTTTTTTTTTTTTTTTTTACGTCATGCAAATACAGCACTATTTGGGTATCCAAATAACAATTCTCATTGGTTTATATTTCGTATTGAGTGACATAATGATTCTAATAACATCGAATACTCGGTGATATTCGTCTGTTGCTAGGTGATGTCTCTAATATGCGTCAAGTGTGATTGGTTGAAATTTTCTGAGGAAAATAGTCACCACAATCACAGAAAAATAAACGCCTGTGCCACAAAATACTCACTCGTACTTCGGGAGAACCCAGCCACATTGCAGTTTGCAATGTAGATAGCTGGAAAAGTTTTTAGAGACCATTCACGATGTGTAGAAAGGGTCTCTTATATACCACGTTATTGATGATTCTACATAAATATCAACAATTATTCAGAAATAGGTATCCTGTATAGGTTAGAACACGGGGTTAGAACTCTCAATTGTCTGTCCTCCTTTCTAGTTCGTTAAAAGACTGTATTGATATTATATTGTATTTTCGAAAAGTGTCTTTGTCCTTTCTCTATTTTGAGTATATCCTAAGCCCATTTTTTACATTTTTATTTGTAATCCATTAAAAACGATTTGAACAAAAATTTAAAAAAAAGACTTTCAACTCAAATTTGATAATCCTTGAGGGTGAACCGTCGGCAAATCCAAATAGAGTTGTTTTCTTACTACCTCCAGCAAGAAGGGCACACCAAACTTTATCACATTATTATTGAGGGAAACAAATGAATGGCAAACCAATAAACCGACAATGAATACTAAGTTCGTTGAAAAGAAAAAGCTGAAAGTCCAATTCAAAGGCACCCGTAGCAGAATGATGAGTTATTTTTAAAAATAAGATAGCTGAGCATTATTTTCAATTTTGTTCAAACATTGTAACCGATAAGTGAAAATAAAAATTGGTGTTTTAGAAAAAAAAATGGTTCAAACAAAAAATTTTTTTCAACAACTTTTCTCCCTCAACTTTATTTGTAAAATTGATATTTATGGAGATATTGTTACAACAATTATTGTCACGTGATTGTTATAACTCAGTAAACTTACGGATCAAAAATAGTTTAAACAAAAGTTGTGCATAATTAAATTATAATCAACTTTTATTTGAAACAAAAAATGTGTAAAATGAATATATGTTCAAAATATCTTAAAAATTCAAAAATCTGTGAAAGTGTTACCTCTTGGCTACATAGCATATGCCCAAGATCTAATCAGATCTGCGGAATTATAAATAAGGTCCATGTACAAAATTTGCTTCATTATAAAGTACTAACTCTAATATATCGGAAAAAGTGAAAAAAAGGGGTGTTTCGAAACCGTCGTATAACTCCCCATCTTATTTATAAGATGTGGAGTACTAAACGGTTTTTATCTTATTAAGATTTTAGAAAATATTCTAAACATCAAAAAGTTAACAGTTTTCTTGTCAGTACGATGTAGGCAACTTACATTGCGTCATATAACCTACATGTCTATATAAGTGAGGCAAATATAGAAAGAATAAAAGCTACTCTGGTAAGTCTTTTAGATCTTAGTATTAATCTTACTAACTCACTTGACTTTTCATTAAACAAATAAGTATTTGTATTTTTAGATTCAAATTTATGTTGTATAAATATTTTTTGTATGTAAGATACTAAATTACATATGCACCTTAGCTTAACATATTAATGTTATTTCATTTAATTTGGACTTTAAAAACCTAGGTGACGACTTACAGTCCAAATTAGTTCACATTAATGAGGTTCTACTGTATACATTTATTATAACCTAATTGTTCGAACCTGATACTCAAACTATGAAAATATGAAAAATATTGCAAACAGTTTTTAAAATAATTTGGTAAAAACATACATTGCATTAAAAAACTAAAACATTTAAATTAATAAAAAAAATTACCTGATAATTTAATAAAGGAGTGAAGTGTACAGTATTATGGAAAACTGACACATAATAAATTCATATCCTTGGGATCTAGGTATTGGAAATAAAAATGTAGGATATCTTTTTGCATTCTCGTTCATGGCATCATAAGCACTTGGGGGTATTGTTGCGCAGATGTAATCTTTATTTTTATGGTAGTCACTCCATATTGTAGAGATCTCATCAGAAGTCTTATGTTGCATTAACTCAATTTTCATAACTTTATCTAGTGGTTCGTTTGTGAAACCATCAGTAGCTGTAGTTTGTAACTTTTTAGGTTCTAATAAAGAAGAGTACTGTCTGTAATAAACGATTGTTAAACCGTAACTTTTGGAATAATAATAACAAACCTAGCTACATTAGTTTCTTTTTTTTGAGACTTATCTTTTTCCTTTACTTCGATTCGACTTAAAAATTCTTCTGGCGATGTTTCCTGAAAACTAGCTATTTTCTTGGCATATTTTTCGTAATAAGGATTAGTCTTTAATTTTTCCGTTGCTTCTTCTATATCTTTTCGAAGTGTTGGTGTAGTCATAATAGTTCTTCTGATTATAGAGTATGACCATCTATTAGAATATCTTGTAATGCAAGGACCTAATATTTTCATATTATCATGTAAAATTATTTGGTTTCTACTATATGTTTTTTCATTAAAATTTTTAAAATAGATGAAACTTACATTAACCTAAAACATCCAAAGGCAACGTTGCCGTTTCTCAAGTTTGAAAACAAATTCAATCGATATATACAGAATGTATCGAAAGTGTTTGATGTAAAGGAGTGTGTTGATTCAACTGTTGTGGATTCAATTATTGTTTAGCAGTTCTTTTCCTCATAGACAATCTACGTACGTGTTGTTTAACACTAGTCGACACTAGGTGTCGCAAAACTTACTGTTACTTTTAGTTAGTTGGAAAATTTTTGATGCAATTAGTGATTACTATCGGACGTGTTGCGATAGCACAAGGTTGTAGCACATATTGCGGTGATCATAATTTGGTCAGTTACAATTTCTATTCGTTATGCATTCTATTTTTATATTTATTTTTTATTATTTATAACAAATTGTAATACGAATAAAATAACGCAATATACAATTTATATGTATGAATTAAAATGAATTTTACGAAGCGTACACGTTTGAACCTAAATTCCATTCCAATTTTCTTTCGAATACAAATTTTTATTACAATTTAAAATAAAACCAACCTTAATAAATCTACATATGACGTCATGCGTTTGGAACCGTGAGCGATGTCCGAACGATCATATCTGTGACTTGGCAATTTTCGACGTTGTTGTTGTTGTTTTTTATCCGCACACCTTGTATATGGTTTATCCTTATTTATTCTATACTATACATAATGGTTTTAATTCATACTTCAATACGAGCTTACGATCACTGCAATATATATAGCAGAAAACGTATTTGTCATATTACATTGTATATTATATTGTATTTGTTTTCTATTGCTGGCAAATTATAAATGTTTTGTTGTGCAAATATGTATTTAAAAAAATTTACTTTGAAAGATCGATATTCGAATTCAAAGTTTACCAGCATTTTTTTTTTGTTATAAAGCATTGTAACCAAATTCGTAATGTTCGTAAATTTTGTTTTTACCAAATGTAATATGTAATTTGTCTTTACTTTTTTCTGTAATTATTATGACCTCATGCTTTGTTTACGCAATCAGAACGAGAAGCCATTTAATACAGCATTCGTTTTTTTTCTTTGATTGCGCAATTTTAAGAGTTTAAAGATGCTTGCTATTGTTTTTCCGTTCGATTATACTTTATAAATATTTAACTACGTGTGCCTTTGATTTGTGGAAACCGTTATCTTGTTGGCGCTTCCTTTTGTTTGTTTTCTATACAAGTATTTTCTCTTACCCTTCTTTCCTCAGGTATCCTAGGCAGACGGGTTTTGAATATTTACACACTTTGTCAAAATTTACCATTTTATTTAAAACGAATCAACGTTTAATATAATTTACGTTATTGCCATGCTTGTTTTATTTCATTGCTGACATAACTACATTTATCACTGCGCTCTAGCGGCTGTTAGGAATTTTATCCTGGAATCAACGTAGGTGTCTTTAGTAAGTTTTTTCCACTTTTTGATCGGTCACGTTCGCTTCGGATTTGTGGAGGATTATTCAAATCTTGCTTTTACAAGTGCCTGGGTTACGTTTATTACATTAAAACTTCAAACTATCATATCAAATACCATTTATCAAACAAATATTTGCGATTCATTACGGAAAAATGTGATTTGAATTTTACATTTTACTGCTGTTGCGTCATCCATTCGGACTGGAAGAAAAACTAAGGTTTTTAGTATATGTATACATCCAACATTATGTATTCAATGATACATCCAATGGATGATTCACTTTACACTCCGTTTTCTTTCATCTTTGGTTAATAATATGTACATGCTATATTATAAGATGCGTACAGTAGTACTTTTTTTGGTCTTCAAATTTACCCGTATTTTTACAGATCTCTTGTACAATATCGGAAGTTTGACAACACTGTTTCATTGATTTTGATCGTTTCAAGCTTTTTGTGAAATATTGAACATAATAAAATTTTGTGTTGAACTGTTAACTAATTTAAGAACAATGTCAGACGCATCTAATTCTGTTATAATCAACATGAGTACTAGTAGTTTATCAGAAGATATTACTTCAGTTAATAACGAAGGACAAATACTTCCTACGGAGTCCGATTCAGATGATTGTGATGCTATTCATAATTTACAAAATGGGATGGATAAAAATACTCTACTTGGCTACAATGTACCAGAGAAAATTATTATTGTTATAGATCGTGCCTATGATGAAAACTGTACAGACTTTGAAGTAGGTTCGGGTAAAAAACTAACTCCTTTATTTATGTTACAACATGCACTTACAATTTTTTTGCACAATAAATCCCAAATTAATCCGAAACATGAGTATGCAATAATACAGTTAAATGAGTATTCAGCAGCGTGGGTACATGATTTTACAACCTCCATACAAGATATTCTAGCATCAGCAAGAAGTATAACTGAACTTCCTTGTGAACCAGAAGATATATTTGATTTGAACAAAATATTTGATATAATCAATGAGAAAGTTGATTCAAGTGATTTAAGTTATTCAACAAGCCTTCCACCTACCTATGTAGTTCGCACAGTTCTATTCTACGGTCGTTCTTACTCTTTGCCGAAGCTCACACGAACAGTTGAACTACAGAGTCTTTTAAATTCACCTTACTTCACTGTTGATGTTGTTATGACACATGAACCACCTGATTCCGGAAACAATTGTGAACAGATTTACAAAAAGCTACAACAGATTGATATGAAAGGTTCATCTTATACCTTTTCTGTATCAAGAAATGCATCTGCCCTGCATTGTGCCATGGCTAAAATTTTATCACATCCTTTGCAAAGGCCGCATCAAACTAATGCGAATTATAATTTGATTGAATTAAATGTAAAATAATGTGTACCTATTAATGTTTTATAAGATGTATATGTACCATATTTAAATATAAAAACTTTTGTTTCCGTTCATTTGATTTGAAAATAAATTGATAATTGTTTTGAAAGTGTTATCTAATTTAAGGGGGCAAACTTACATGTTATTTTACCATAAGGTGTAACGTTAGTTAAAATCGCGTATAACGTAATGGTTTACCTTTAAATTTGTGCCAAGTATAAATCAATCTTTTATTAACATGACTTAATAATTAAGCGCGTAAAAGTTCGCAATTTGTTTAAAAAATAAACTAATACTCGACGTTGTGAGTGACAAGTTTCTTATTGTAATTGAGACAAAACCAGTGACTCAATTTGTTGGTGCTTGTAACATGTTTGAGATATTGTTATCTAGGCGACGTAAGTCTTTTGAGAATATTCTAAAAGTAAAATGCAACTGTTATTAATGAACGTTTATTATTGCACATTAGAGTAATGCAAATCGTAGTAATAAATGTCAAGAGATAGCACTTGTGACTGTAATTTCTAGGTGTTTTTCTCCGAATACCAAAACTACGTTCCGTTTTACCACGTGAAATCATTGGTTGAAACCATAATATTTCTTCCCTGTTTTAGATTAGCACTTCATTAATAGCACCTTTGTTTTATAATTGATATGCTTGAATTTAGATACGTGTATTATCTCTATATTATATTTTATTACCTACCGGTTTTGTATTTGTTGATTTTTCTTCAATACAATTAATAATAATTAATAACTGAGTGCTTTAAATTGCGATAAAACAGTGTTTTTTTGAAATAGTGAATGTAAATAATTTACGTGGAAATTTAGTTAATAAATCGTGAAGGAACAGACCTAAATTCTCACGAAGATCTCGTTTGGCCAGGAATCGCATTCTGCGGTATGTTGAACAAAATAAAAAAGTTCTAATTCTACACTAATAAGTAGGGTAAAGGGTATAGTTATTGGCACCCTTAAGCGAATTTTCAACTTTCAAATATACTGGTTTATTGCCAATGCGTTATATCATTGATACAATTATACCATTTTAATGCTTTAGTCTTTGCCTATTTATTGACATAATTGTTTTGCAAAATATTATTTCAAAACGAACGCTATTAAAGAAAATTCAAAAAAGTTGATCTGAAGGGGTTATTGGCACCTAGTTTATTATAATTGGCACCTGGGTTTCTATTATTGGCACAGGGGGAAAAAGTTTTATTTTCTAAAATTTCGGGTACCTAATATGAAGAATAATGGTTTTCAACGTAAATAAAAAACAAACAATTTTCAAGTTTTACATTTTTTCATTATTCATTCTGAGTTTTTCTTTGGCATGCTTTGCATGTGAAAACATTACTTGTTAATAAGAAAGCTTGGTATTTAAACATGCAAAGGTAGTGATAAGTCCGTACACATGACGAACATTTAAGGTCCCTTTTATTTCCCGTGATGGATTCTGCACAGGCATAGCATAGGGAGTGCAATTTTGCATCTTCATTGGTCAGATCTGTTGTTTCTGAACTATTATTTCTTTCCTGAATAAATAATTTAACAAAATTATTAATAAAAATACACTTGAATTAAAAAGAATTACTTACATCTTTTTCATTAGGCTCTTCTAAAATTTTTCTTACGTGTGACTGTTTAATTGGCTCCTTGGCTTTTATTTGAGGTTCATTTTCTTTACTATAAACGTTCTTTTTTTCTTTCTTCTTTTCCATTTCCTTTTCTTGCTTTTCCACACTGTTGATGTTATAACATAAGGCATCTGAACGCCTACATTCTGTTTTCCCTTTTTTGCAGGTGTAGCTGGCCAACGAATTATTTGTTGAATATTAATTCTCGATTTGTCATTTAATATGTTTTCTTCCATTTTTAAATTACCCTCGAAATTACCATAATATTTTTGGAGAACTAAGGGGATATCTTCTAAATGGAAAACCGCAACATCAGAGCCACTAATGTCCATATCATTTGTTTCTTCAATTATCACAGATCGGTTCTCATCTGTTGATTCGTCTGTCAGTCTTGTATTTCTTATAAGCTCGTCATTTTCTTGAAGCAGTTCATTAAAGTCAACTACATCATCGTCATGCAATTGACTCCTAGATTGTATATTATGAATATCAAAATTTATCACGTCAGTGAGTAATTCAGCCTCTTCTTTTTCAGGTACAGTTAAATTTATCGATTTCTCAGAGATTTCAGTCTCATTATTATTAATAGTTGTTGTTAAATTATCACCCAGAAACTTATTAGGAACATTCCACCCGACTTAAATCTTTGGTACAGATTCTTCAAAATAGCAAAGTCTGAGTCCATGTTGACAATTGCAATTTTCAAATTCTTGTAGTTTTTCTGCTCCCACAATCTCACAAAACTTGTTATAAGTAAGGTCTGGCTCGATTTCTTTTGTGGAACAATCTGGTTTACGTGCTGTTTCAGTGTTAGGATTTTTCAGGTTTTTTTCCTATGCATTTTGTATACTCTAGAGCATTTTCATTCCATGGGAACAAGCCACAGGCTCGAAAACCATTTCTAATGATATTAGGTTTTATTTGGTTAATCACGCTTGTCAAAATTGGGGCAAAATTTTCTTTCGTTATTTGGTCATATGGGTTTTTGCTGCGCCACTCTAACACAGCTTGTTGCCAATAAGATTTTATGGGCCGAAATGCTGCGATATCGGCGGGCTGAAGTAGTCTTGTAGAATTCGGGTATAATGCGATTAAAATTATTTTAAGCGAAGTACATAAGACACTTAAATGATATGTCATATGCGTTTTATAGCCATCGACAAATAGAATAATCGGAAATTGTGTATTATTTTCTACAAAGTATGGATGTAGGACTTTGGATATACAGGGTGTTTCTAAAAGGTATGTCATAAATGTAACAGCGTAATCCTGGGACAAAAAAGTGATTTGACAAAATTTACCTATATACAAAAACGTACTCCTGCAGAGCTACAGTTATTTAAAGTTTCATTTTGATTTTCCTATATTTGGAATATTTAAGCCAAATCTAGAGATAATCGAATAAAATTTAGCATGAGAGTTTCTCTGTAGGATGCAAATAAGCAGTAAAATTTGTACTTACCTAACTTATTATTCAAGGGTACTTAACCTAAAAGAGCATTCCATTTTTGGCCAGAATTTTTTACTGGTATAAGTAGTCGAAATCTAACTTTATCACGTTGAAGTATGTTAAAAGCAAAAAAAAGATACTCTTGTTAAAGATATGAAAAGTTAACAATTTTCGATAAAAATCGATTTGAAGTTTTTTCTGTTTTTTTTAAGTTTACATTTTAATTTAGTTGGCTTAGAAAATAACTATTAACCTAAAGAATTTATTAAGTTAGATTTAAATAAAATTTACAAAATAAAAAACAACAATAAAAGAGAAACGAATAATAAAAATTATAAAACATGTTCAAAATGTCCTCCACCCACTTCAACGCATTTTCTAGCACGTTTCATTAAAGAAAAGCGAATGCTTTCAAAGATATGAGGAAGATTTCGAAAATCGTTAGCTGCTTCAAGAATTCGTCTCCTCAGCAGAAGTTCACTGGTAATTGAATTACTGTAAACAGCGTCTTTCATGAAACCCCAAAACAATAGTCTAATGGATTAAAGTCGGGCGAGCGTGGAGGCCACACCACCGGAGCATCAGCACCTCGTCCTATCCAGCGCCTTGGAAAGTTTTCACTAAGCCATTCCCTAACTGCACGGCTAAAATGTGGTGGAGCTCCATCTTGCATAAACCACATGTGGGACCGAGTATTAAGGTTAACATCTTCTAATAAATCCGGAAGCTGTTGTTGAAGAAAATTTAAATAATTTTCGCCGTTTAAACGATTCGGTAGAAAAAATGGTCCAATTAAATTTTCGCACAATATTCCTGCCCATACGTTTACTGAAAACTTATGCTGATGTCGCATTTCTTTTATTACATTCGGATTATCTTCCGCCCAAAAATGTTCGTTATGATGATTCATCACACCATCACGGGTAAATATTGCTTCATCCGTAAAAAGTATTTTTGTGAAAAATTATTGTCCCTTCGATTTTGTCGCAACAACCATTCACCATAAGCTGCTCTCAAATTCAGATCAGCTGGTTGCAAAGCTTGAACAATTTGTACATGGAATGGATATAGTAACTGCTCTCGAATAGTTCGCCATACTACACTATGTGATGCTTGTAACTGAGAGGCTACCTTTCTAGTGCTAATGCGTGGATTGTCTTCGACAATATTTAAAATATCTTCTTCGAGATCCACATTCCTTACATACCTATTTCTTCCATAATCAGAGGTCTTAGGTTTCAATGTACCATGTTCTCGTAAACGTCTGTCAACAGCAATAAATGTACGCCGATCTGGAAGTCTTCTGTTAGGGTATTGCTCCGCATATCTTCTTCTAGCTGCAGCTGCATTGGAACGACATTCTCCGAACACTAAATGCATATCTGCCATTTCACCAAACGTATAGTTGTCATTCATTATTGATATGATCTAAATCTACGATATTCAACAAATTAAGTAGTAGCTAAAACGAAGTGCTTTCAAAACCTTGTTTGAACAATTTGACAACAAGCCGTAAGTCTTTTGTTCACTAACAAGTAAGATTTATTTTCCATAGTTACTGTTTTCTAAGCCAACTAAATTAAACATGTAAATGTTAAAGAAAACAGAAGAAAATTTCAAATGGATTTTTATCGAAAATGGTTAACTTTTCACACCTTTAACAAGAGAATCTTTTTTTTGCTTTTAACATACTTCAACGTGATAAAGTTAGATTTCGACTACTTATACCAGTAAAAAATTCTGGCCAAAAATGGAATGCTCTTTTAGGTTAAGTACCCTTGAATAATAAGTTAGGTAAGTACAAATTTTACTGCTTATTTGCATCCTACAGAGAAACTCTCATGCTAAATTTTATTCGATTATCTCTAGATTTGGCTTAAATATTCCAAATATAGGAAAATCAAAATGAAACTTTAAATAACTGTAGCTCTGCAGGAGTACGTTTTTGTATATAGGTAAATTTTGTCAAATCACTTTTTTTGTCCCAGGATTACGCTGTTACATTTATGACATACCTTTTAGAAACACCCTGTATATTAGAAAAAAACCTCGGCCTTCATCCACCCATTGTCTGATAATCCTATACCCCAGTGGCCAGGTACAGAAGCACGAATTTTCGCTGTAATACGCTTTAACGAGTAGATTACCTTTGGCGGTGTAACAAGTCCAGAAGCAGCAAATGTGAACATCACAGTGATGTTGGTTTTGGCTGCACCCGAATCTATCTCATAAACGTTTTTGCTACCTTTTATAGCTAAAACATTTTTCTGCTTTGGAGAGAGACTAAACCCAGTTTCATCGTCATTAAATATCTGGATCTTTTAAAATATCCAAAAAAATTTTCGATGTTAAATAAGATTCAATATTTTTGAAGCCAAATCTTATATTAGTCTCAGAAACATTTCCACTGGCTGAAGTCACAGGTTCTGGTACGCGTAAAGTGAGTTCTAGGTTACGTTTTAAAAAACTGTTATACCATCCCAGGATAATTATTTTTAAACGGATTGGATCTTTTAGCATGTTCAAGAAACTCCTTTTCTGTACTAAAAATATCTTCTTTACGTCTAGGGAAACCTTTTAACGAGCATTCTTCGATCCATTTCACCAATGTTTTCTCCTCCTCGTTGCTCAAAAATGGGGTGGGACCTTTGGTTGTTTTTGTAAATTTTTTACTCAAACAGAATTGTAACGTACTTCTTGGGACATTAAAGATAACGTAAACTCTTTTTTTTAAATTCCTCTCAGTTTTATTTCTTTTAAAGCCTTCTGTACAGCTTCTTCAGTGTAGGAAGTCTTTTTAGTTTTTGCCATTGTGCTAGACAATAAATTTACTTACCTATAATAAAATTTTATTTTCTACAATGTATGCCGTAAAAGTACCAGAATGCCAATAATATATTCCAAAGATAATGAGAGGTTTTAATTGTTGGCATGGGGATGCCAATGATTAAACACATGGATCATATTGCAGTGGTTGGCATACAAAATATTTAAGGTTAGGAAAGGAATCGCCGAAATTTAAACGTAATTGGGTTTCAAATGAACAATATTTAGATGTTTATAACGTAACCCATGAATTTTCAATGATTATTTAAAAAACTAGAGCCAAAGAAAAAGTTGTTGTTTCTTAATAATATACTAAAAACTCGCCTGCAAAACCGAACGTTCACATGAACAATATTAACGGCGGGAAACTGTACATTTTTCTTGCTAATTCGCAGGCAGTAATATTCGTTATATTACTAAGAAAAATTATTTCTTGGTATCAGAAACGAATACTGCAGAATCTGTTCTCGAGCTTCAGCAAAGGGCATCGATTCTATTGGTCAGGTTTGCTACAAGAACTGTAGTGCAAGTTCCACAGCTATGGAAGCAGATATTTTAGTCGAAGGATTGTGCTTAAGTGAACAGATGCATCAAGTACGTTACAAACAATTTATTGGAGATAGCAATTCATGTGCTTTTGCAAGGCGGCGAGATTCCGTTTTGTATTGCAGGGACATAAAAAAATTGAATACTACAATACAGAAATTGCCAACAAAGGCGTATGTACTTCAAGAACCACTTTTGTGTCATTGATAATCGTAATAAAGGACTATATTTGTTTATTGATATATTATTCTTAAATATATTGATACTTTGATATTGCAACTCCAAAGTAGTATTAAAATTGTTATTTATAATTCTATATCGGATACAATTCCGTGTTTCATTCTCGGACATTGTCAAAGGCCTAAAAATCACAAAAAACACAAAAAATAAACGACAAACAAAAAAACAGCATAAAAGAATTATTAAAATTACACATTTGTAATTATTATAAATAAATAAACACTTTTTTTGTTATTTTCGTTGTGTTTATTGAAATTCCTTAAATAAGAAAGAATGTGTCGCTTGAAGAAATCGTATACTCTGTACAAAATCTAAACAGCCGCCCAATTCATATTGTGACTAAAAGGATGTCAGTAGCGACTTTCGCGAAAAAAAATTTTCCCATCCAACATGAAAGTACCGACGGTTGAGTGATGTTTCTGTATAGTTTACTTTTCTGTGGTACCACCTTAATAAATTCAAAAACCTCGATCCTGAACGGGACTGTGAACGACGTAGTTACGGAATAGCTTTAACGATAATGTCGTTGTTGAGGTCGTCAAAAAAAGTCGTTCACAGACGACGGTGGTTCAATAACAACAAGTTAAAGGATACGGCCTATAATGATGTAAGCAGTGACTATATATCCATATAAGTAACTAGACGAGTAACGCTATATTCTCTTTATACTGAAAGATGAAGCTGGCATCACAGAAAAATACTGGCAGGCTAGAAAGAGGGCACTGAAGGATGACACTAAAATATCACCAGACGAGTGGAAGTTTGTGTATGAAAGTGGGAGATATACAAGATGTATGTCATGTATTGTTAATATAGTGTAAACAAATAATATTAAAACGTAAACTAATTTGTTGCTGTATTGCGATAAGATACAGAACTCTTTTTTGCATACATTACGTTTCATTAATGAGTAGATTTTTCGCAGCGTGCTGGATCAAAATCTCCGCGCCTCCGGCAGCATTTCCTCTCCTCCGAGCTCGCTGTCTCGCTCACAACAGTGACAGTTGTCATGTATTTTAGGTTAACAGTGACAATTGCGATTCATTTGCTGAAATTAAGCATTTTATTTTTCCACGCGTCACGTGACAGTGATAGCTCGATCCTTACAACTCTTCTTCTATTATATCTCCTCATCAATACTCTCAAACGAGGTAAACTGAATAAAAAAAACAGTGGTTTCTCAGAAATTCCGGAACCATACATTTTTATTTTACTTGGAAGTGCCATTTTTTTGTTGAAATGTGAGTCACTTTACCCCCTATTGGTGAAGTAAATCAGTAGTTTTGAAAAAGTCATTTTTGAAAATGCTTGGGTAAAGTGAACCACTAAAAAGTATAAAAAATGAGAACAAAATTATACTACCTACCCTTTGTTGGAGGAAAAATAAAAAATACTAAAATTTTCAATGGTTTATTTTAAATTCTTAAAGTCAACGTCACTAAAATTAAAAATAAATTTTCCTATTTTAACTTGTGAAACAGAATTTTTTAATCATTTGTTCTTGATTTATAATTGACACGACTTTAATTTCAGAGTAAACAAAATAATCTATTTCATGGATTCCTTTTTTTCTTAACACATTTACTGTATGGGTTATTGATAATGGTTTCCACGTTTCCAATGAACAGTCTACCTCTTTTTTGCCAGTTGGAAATTTTACTATGATTAAATGATCTGCTTTTATTTCCTACTTAGTCTCATTATTTCCTCCTGAGTCTCATTATTTTCTTTCTCAGTCTTATTATTCTCTTTCTCATTCTTATTATTCTCTTCTCCAGTCTCATTATTATCGATTTCAAATTCTTGAGATCTTATTTCAATGTTTTCTATAGCTTGTTTTAGAAGCCTGTCCTGAAGTTTATATGTCTGCAAGATGTTTCTCTACGAATCTTTTAAAGGTCTAAAATAGGCTACATTTATTGGTTGAATAGGCGTAGAATTTGTAGACAACAGCACAAATTGTTGTTACATTTTGAACCAGTTCTGGTATAATTCTATATTGAACCAGCACTCATCGTTCGATTGTATGGGATTCCTTCCGGGTCCTCTTCTGTCCAACCCGCGTATGAATTAATCGTTCTATGAACGCGTGTTTGGTGCTCGTAAAGTTACTGTTTGCGGTCACCGGTTTCCCGGTTTTTGCACAAAACTGATTTAAACCATTCCACACTCGGCAAATTATTCTTAAATATTTTTTTCATTTCTTCTCAATTCGTTTAGGTATGCTTGTATAATGGATCTAATGTTGGTGCTTTTCAATGGAAATTCCCACTCAGTACATAATTCCAGGGAATGTGTTTTATGGTATCTCCGTTGGATTGTGCTATAGGTTCCCATACTTTTTTTTCTCATAGACCACTTTAAACATTTTGCTGGATCTGGTGGACCCCCTGCAGCTATTACATTTACTAACTTACTTCCAAAACCCGAAAAAAGTATATGTTTATGTAAATCTGTGTTGTGGCTATTTTTCAATCAACTATGAGTTGAAAGTTTTCGAAAAAAGGTGAGAATTTATATTGCTTTGATTATGCTGTGAGTATTGTCATTCAAGCTAAGTTTCAAAGCCAGTCTAAAAGCGTCTTCATCCAACAGTTGGATTCCTACTTTACTTTTTGTATTCTAAGATTGACTCACAGTACAAGAAACCAATAATCTCCCACTTCGGAGTGGTAAAAGTAAAAATAAATATTTTCTTGTTTTGTAGCTATTTATTCAAACACAAAAATTACTACATTTTTAATTATGTTGTTATAACAGTCTTAGTAGAATCAACATTTAACATCAAAACTAATAATGACTGTTTTTAAATAATAATCATTATTAGTTTTGATGTTAACTTTTATCTCAGATTACCATTGTAATCTGAGATAAAAATTATAATTTTAATGGGAGGGATGTACTTGGTGAATTGACAGCAAATTATCAATATTTGGCTTGAGTTTAGTTAAGTATAACCGTAAATCTCCTCGCTCTGTAATATTTAATGTGCTCCGTTTTTGTCAACAAGTTTGTTACGGCACTAAAACTGCGTTCGACAAGATATGACGAAGGAAACGCTATGAGAAATTTTGCACAATTCCCCACAGTCCTGGATATTTTTCAGGTATTTGTGCCTGCAGCCAAAATGATTGATACCCTCTTTTGAATGCTACTTTGAGCTCCTCATTAGTGCTAAGCTCGAGTAGCTCTTCTTGCAGTACCACATTTTCCACTTCAGTTTCATCATATGGAATTATTATCCATGGTGGTATATCCATCGACAGAATGTCTTCAAATCTGATTTTAAAATCATCATACAGGGCAATCAAATGTTGAACATACGTCTGAATATCTTCGTCGAGGCATTCTACCTGCGATAAATTTGGAAACTGGGAAAATTCACGTCGACCAATATTTTGCTTCATAAGTTTCAGTTTACCAAGAAAAGCTGAAATTTCACTCTTTGTTTTTATCAAATTGAGGCTGTCCCCTTGTAACTGTAGGTTGAGGTCATTGAATTTTTTGAACAAATCTGTCAAATACGCAATGTCTGCTTTGAAATTCATGAGGTTTTCTTTTAAAACAGGATCTTTAGTGTTCAGAAACTCTAAAACTGAGTCGAAAAGCAAATAGAATCTTGATAGACATGTACCTTTCGACAACCAGCGTACTTCGGTATGTAGCAGCAATCGTTGGAAGTCCTCATCATTTTCTTTGCACAACTGTGCAAATAAGCGCGTATTTAATGCATTGCTTCTTATTTTGTTAACTGCATTAATCACAAATTGAAGCGCTTGGTGCAATCTATCACTCAATTTTTCGCTACTAGATGTTGTCGGTGGATGACACAGTGAATTGCAATTACCTCTGGTATAATCCTTTTAAGATGACTTATAAACCCACGATATCGCCCGACCAGAGAAAATCATTTCGTTACTATTAACGCTAATATACCCCAATTGACTGAATGTAGTCGCAAAAGCTGATTGGTTGCTCGTTTTCATTTAAAACTGACAATTTATCTAACCTGAAAATCTGTCAAAATGACGTCTACACTTCAAATAAAAAAGTGAACTTGATAATTATTGTTCATTATTGAGATAAAAAAATTGTTGGTAGTCATGTAAACAGCTATATTTTTTTGAATTGCCAAACTGACAGTTTAATCTTAAATCAAATTTTGATAAAACTCATAGATAGGTACTACAAATCAGGATAAAGTAATATTTCATTGCTCGTTATCAGTTAATACCTACGCTCGCATGAAAACTGTGATTTTCTCCTCTTGTAATACAATGTACTGTATTTTGATATTAAATTTTCTGTAAACTGTTGAATTATACCTATAAAATCAATTTAATTACTCATTTATAAAACTAGTATTTTGTAGACCCCATAATTCAATCAATATAATCATTTTTATGACGTCATAATACTGAGGTGTAAATAAAATATTTGCTTTGAGACATTTTTCTGTGCGTTTTACTTTATTTCTTGATTCATAAGTGTTGTTTTCTTGCACTGCTTTATTTTCTTTTACCAAATACACATCTAGTTCTTTTATTTTCATAAGTAATACGAGTTTTTATGAAATTGCTGGAAATTTTTGAACTCAAATATACTAAGTGACATAGAAAGAAGAACACCCAGTAATAATGAATTTATTTGAACAATTTTTGGTATACTAGTGTAAACGAATTAGATTAGTAAACGATCACAATTTGATAAAAATTAAACTGTTAACTTCTTCAAAAAACTTAATAATGTGTTGCTCCACCACGATGTCTTGTGCACTCATTAACACGTCTGGGCATACTTCTAATGAAGTGATCGATTTCTTCTTGAGGTATCTCATCCCATGCTATCTGTAACTGATGCTGCAAAGCCGCTAGAGTTTGTGCAGGGTGAGGTAAATTGAGTAATCTTTTTCCATAATATCCCAGACGTGCTCGATGGGCGAAAGATCGGGAGATCTTGGTGGCCAAGGCAACAAAGCAATTTGATTGGCCTCAAAATGAGCCAAAGAAACCCTAGCAACATGAGGTCGTGCGTTGTCTTGTTGGAATGTGCTGTTGGGGATGGTCTGAACATAAGGTACAATATGGGGTCTACGACCTCCTGGATGTAGCGCGCAGCGGTCATGTTACCTCTAATGAAGACCAAAGGTGACCTACTTCCAATAGCAATAGCTCCCCATACCATAACTCCAACTGTGTGGTGCACATGCCTATTCACAGAAAATTGGGGATCTTGTCTTTCACCGCGCCGTCTTCTCACCCTTGCACGACCGTCATGCATACCCAAACAGAATCTGGATTCATCACTAAAGACAATTGAATTCCATTCTTGGTCCCAATTTGCCCGTTCTCTACACCACGCTAGACGATAACGTCGATGCTCTGGAGTCAGTGGTAGCACAAAAAGGGGACGGTATGAAAAGAGCCCAAAGGTTCTTATCCGTCTATAAACGGTTCGCATCCCAATCGGTCTTCCATGTTCTTCAAACCACTGGTCCGCAATCGCCCGTGTAAGAGAAGCGGTCCCGTAAAGCCAATAGTCTAAGACGGCGATCTTCGCGTTCTGTGGTTCTTCGACGACGTCCTGTACCTCTCGCTCTTCGTGTACGGCCCTCTTGGTTCCATGCCCGAACACAGACTGCCACAGTGTTTAAACTCCGTTGCGTTCTAGCGGCTATATCTCTCATAGACAAACCAGCCTCACGCAATCCCACAATTCTACCCCTATCAAACTCGCTTAATTGCCGAAAATTATGGCGTCTTCGCACTGGAGGCATTGTGATTGAATTAAAGAAGCTCTTTGAAATGCAATTTAAATCGCTTAAATGACAACTGTACTTACAAATGCTTAATTCATTGTTTTAGGGCTACTTAATCGTAAGTGTTTTTGAATGAGGTTAACAAAACAACCGTTAGGGCAATATGGCTGAAAGACTGATCGTTTTTTATCTTAATATAAACAAATATATTCCCAAAAAAATTTACAAAATATTCATTATTACTGGGTGTTCTTCTTATATGTCACTTGGTATACGTGTGATTTGAGGAGAAAATTTGCTCCGATTTAATACCATCGAGTTGTATTCGGCATGAAAAACTTCAGGACAAAAATAATTAATCTGATTGATCGAGAAAATTTCATTTATTTCTAACTTTATTTAAATTAAACTTTCTTTTTTTTAATTACAATTTATAAATTATCTGGGAATTTTAATATTTACTTTTTATTGATCTGTGTTATTGATTGACAATTTCCTTATCCCCCCAGCAACACTTGCAGTATTTTAAATCTACATTTTGATATGAAAAATGTTCTTTGTCTTATTATTTCATTCAAATGATTAGGGATGTGTATACTTTTATTTAGATTTATTGATGGTAACAATTACAGAATATCACAAATCATTGAATATGTTACCCAAATACACATATGCATTAATTTTAGATTATGGCTATAAAAGTAATATAACTCTAGCACAAGAAAAAAATATCTGCTAACTTCTTAATTTATTATGTTGGAGAATCTGATTAGCTAAGATTTTTTTTGTCATCGGCCTTGCTCTACTTTGATAACAAATAATTATATCAAGTTGTGTTGTTATTGAAACCAATGGTAATACACCAACACATTAGTAAGACATAATTTTCCTTCATTTCAGTTATGGGTTGACATTTCTAATTAGTATTAGTGGAATATGCTGTCTCTCTGTTATATCCACCTGTAATATCTATGTAATTATAATTTATTATTAAATAAATATTTAAATTGTAACGTAACTTTTTGATAAATTAAAACGAATATTAAGTCATGCATATTTCAAATGTCCGTTTTTGTTCGTCGAAACACATATGTAAACCCTATTTTTATTTAGTATTTTAGGACTTACGCCCAATTAAAAAGTTGAAAATAGTCTTCCCAATACAAATCCATTCAGTAATAGCATAACATTATCGAAATTTCAATTTTAGCCATCATCAAACTTATGTCTACAAGAAAATACAGCCTATTAAGTTGATCTATAAACAAATCTCTTAAATTAAACAAATAAAAAACAAATTTTAAATTATTTATATTTTATATATTCATAATACCTATGCAAATACAAAATTTTTGTTTAGGTGTGGGTGTAAAGTACGTACATTTTCGCAAAATTGGAAATTCTCAACGTTTTTTTATTAAAACTAATTTTACATTGCATGCAAATCGTAATTCCCGAATATTGAGGACGTCACTTAACGGGGCTAGCCCAGCAACTTCATGTAACGAGTACGAGTGTGCGAGTGAAATTGAGTGAAGGATTTCCCCGTGAGATTGCGCGAGGTTCACCGGGGCAAAATTCTAAATTAAAACCCGGCAAAACTCTTGGCAGTGATCAGTGAAAATTCTAATTTGTTAATTACTGAAGAATTGAGAAAGTAAGTTAAACTGAAGTTTTTTTTTGTAATCGTTCTAGAGATTGTTATTGTTATTTTTCTCGGAAGATGAATTGCAAGTCAAAAGTAAAGCAATCGCATTCCAATAATTGTCAGTGTCGTGTATGTAATGTCGGACGTTATCGAGTCACATAAAGAAATTGAAGAACAATGTGGCCCTTCGGGTAGTTCTGTGGTTGCATCAGCATCAAGTAGTAATATTAGCAAAATCCCACAAACATCAACACTTCTCATTTGTTGCTATTGTAACAAAAGCTTCAACCACCGAGGCGATTTAAATAAACATTATAGAACGCACACCAAAGAACAGCCGTATCCTTGTCATATCTGTAGTAGAAGATTTTCAAATAGCTCAAATTTAACTAGGCACATAAGAGTACATGAAGGTGACCGCCCATTTGTTTGTGCAACATGTAATAAAAGTTTTGGACGGAAAGACAAACTTGATTTGCATAAAAAGACTTTAACTTGCCAAAACCGAAGTGCAAAAAGTGAATAACGAATTATGAAAAGTGTCAAAAACACCATTGTTTAAGTTATGCTAGTTTTATTGTCAATAGAATACACATTTAATTTTTGTTTCATTCCCAAAATGTATTAGTTTAGATTCCTTCACTTTTTTAATCAATTTCGTAAAATATTGACGTTTAACGTCTAAAAAAAGTTAGGTAAGTAGAATTTCTTTATGTAGTAGAAATCACAATTAGTCATTATTTAATGTACATTTGCATAATGTAAAATTAACTTTTTACTAGAATATTTGTTTCTCCTGTTCTCGAATTAAAAATACGTTTGTATTTTAATGTTGAATTTGCATTCTGTTTTACTTCCTATAATTACAGACTTCAATAATTTTTGTTTTTAAATCTAAATATTCAATATTTCCAAGATTAAAAGTAGAAAATTTGACTTGAAAGTTGAATTTTGTATGATTTATTCTCTTACGAATGACTCAATAGTGGGTGACTATAGTTTCCGTAATATAGGATTTTTGTATTAAGAGCTTTATTTAAAACTATCTGACTCGACAAACTTCGTTTTGGCTAAAAGAGGTTTTTTGATTCACTCTAAAAATCAATAACAAATGCCAAAACTCTTGAGAATTTTTCGACTTTTCTTTTTTCCTAAACCTTCGCGTAGCAATTATGAACAAACCCGTAGGAAGAAGTATCCAATTTGGTGGAGACGTTTTTAAGTTTTAAGCTACCGAACAAACCATGATTTATATACAGGGTGGCGCAAAACCTGTACAAACATTGATATGTTATATTTTTTAAAGCTCTTGATGAGACGTTTTGAAACACCCTGTACGATCAAAACTATTTTTAAAATGTGCATTCAGTAACTGTACTAAATGTGACAAATTTTGAAAATTATATCTTTTTTCCCAACAATGTTATCGTTCAATGCGCTACCCTTTATATACAGTGCTTCCCAAAAGTAACGGATAAATTCTATAAAATCGTAAACAAAAATATTTCATAAAAATGCTCTGACACGTCGATTTTTATTTTTTAATTACCATCCTAAAATAACTTTTCAGCCCCTTACCCTTTTCCTCCTAAGGAGTGGTAACACTACCTTTAAAAATTCAAATAGCAAAATACCCCTTGCGATACCTTAATTGATAGATTTTTTTATTCTCAATACAACGAAAAAAAAATTATTAAAATCGGTTGAAAACTAACGCCAATAATTACCAAAATGTAATGAAAGAAGAGCGTCAATATTCGAGTAGGCCGTGTTGAAGCGGATATAACAATATCGTTAAAACAATTGCAACTTGTTTTTATTTTACATATCAAACACAATTCCAAGTTTTCGTGATTAAAGAAAAATAGCAAAATGAAACTTACTGAAACCGAAACAATCGAAGTTTTAATGTTGATTGGGATTGGAGATAGAAGCCGGACGCATGAAGTAGTTCGTATTTTATTCAATGAAATGCACGCCGACCGTCCGCCAATATCGCAATCTACAGTATGTCGAATCGAAAACAAATTTCACGATCTCGGACATGTACGGGATAAGCCTAAGGCGGGACGTCCATTGGCCTTAAATGAAAACCGACAATTGGATGCGGTTTTAATGGTGCAAGAAAATCCACATTCAACCCTTGCGGAGGTCGCTTCACAAATTAATGCGTCAAAAAGTACAGTGTCCAGATTATTTGGAAAACACAAATTTCACCCGTATAAAGTGCACTTGGTACAAGAACTGTCCGATGATGACTTTGATCGACGAATGAAATTTTGTGAAACAATGATGGAACTCTCTAATGCAAATCCTTACTTTATTAGAAACATCGGTTTTTCTGATGAGGCAACATTTTTTTCTGAATGGTACCGTCAATAAACAAAATTGCAGTTACTGGGCCCTTCAAAATCCGCATTGGATGATGGAAGCAAACACACAATATTCTCAAAAGCTTAATGTGTGGGCCGGTGTGGTGAGTTCTAGAATTATTGGACCATATTTTTTCGACGTAACGTTGAATGGTGAACGTTACTTGAACTTTCTCCGAAATGAACTACTACCTGCTTTAGCGGTATTGTTTCCTAACGCAGAAGATCCTGATAGACCCGATGACAGAATTTGGTTACAGCAAGACGGTGCGCCTCCACATTATGTGCCTCGATCAAGAATTTCCTAATCGGTGGATTGGTAGACGACGACATATTGAATGGCCAGCAAGATCGCCAGATTTAACCCCATTGGATTATTTTCTTTGGGGTTATTTAAAAACAAAAGTTTATTTGAATAGACCTGCAAATATTGAGGCATTAAAGGAAAGAATTCGTGCAGAAATTCACTTAATCACTCCAGAAATGTTAGACAATGTTCAACAAGCTTTTGTAAATAGATTAGAGCATTGTCTTGCCATTAACGGGCAGCACTTTGAACATTTAATTTAGGATTAGTTAATTAAATTAAATCCCACAGTTTTGTGAAAATAAATGCATTTTGGTAAATATCGCCGTTATTTTTCAACCGATTTTAATAATTTTTTTTTCGTTGTATTGAGAATAAAAATCTATCAATTAAGGTATCGCAAGTGATATTTGACTATTTGAATTTTTAAAGGTTGGGTTACCACCCCTTAGGAGGAAAAGGGAGGGGGCTGTAAAGTTATTTTAGGATAGTAATTTAAAAATAAAAATCGACGTGTCAGAGCATTTTTATGAAATATTTTTTGTTTACGATTTTATAGAATTTATCCGTTACTTTTGGGAAGCACTGTATAAGAATGATTTCCATAGTATTATTACATAGTGAGAACCAAAAGTATGTCGCCACCCTATAACTTTAACCCAAAGTGTACAAGAAATTGTACATAAAAATTGAAGGTCCCTTAATTTTTGCACATAAAATACAATATATTTCGGTTTTCATAAAATATTTACCGTTTCCATTTACCTATACCTTACATACACTATAACGTTTAAAAGCTAATTAATTGTTCTCACAATCAATAAAAGGACGGTGGTTCATTTAAAAATTGTAAGATATAACTTGTTTTGCATTTTGCTTCACCGTGTATTAATGAAGTTTTCGATAATAAAAGTAATTAATGCTAAACACAGTTTGTAACTAATGGAAATAAGATGTTAATAGAAATACATGTTAAATTATTTTAAGTTACTTTATATCAGATCGTTAAAGTAGGTGTTATTTTTACTGATAATTAGATATATCTTCTCAAATACCCTGTACAATGCATTGACATGCTACATTTTTTAAAGCTCTTGATCAGATCTATCCGAACATTAAAGAAAATATAGTGTACACTATTTAAAAAAAAATGTAAGTTTATGCTGCCACGACTTTTTTAGAACACTCTGTATAATCGAAAATACTTTTAAATGTGCACTCAGTAACTGTACTAAATGTAACGAATTTTGGAAGTTATATCTTTTTTATCAACTAAGTTATCCTCTGATGTCAGAAGTTTGCAACACCCTATATAAAGATTTGACATTCGATTTGTGCCAAAAAAATATTGGTCACTTGATACGCATTATTTGTCAAGGTTTAATGATTTTGAAAAGAAATCTAGAAGTTGAGTTACTCTCAGTGACCCCCAGTGAAAGGTTTTTAAATGGGCTCCATATTGTATAATATTAAAAGGGCTAAGTTACAAAACTGAAGAAGACTTACTAGAATAGGTAATATATTTTAATAAAAAAATTTAGATTTTCCCCAAAAAGGTAATCAGCATCTCAACAAAGTGTTACAAGTTTATTGTGTCGATATTCAAATTAAAAGGAATATTTAAAAAGTCGCTTCAAAAACCTACAGTCGTTATGGGTGAGTGGGTAGCAGGATGGTTTTAAAAAACGTTGATGGAGGTTCCTAAAGCGACACTGGGCGCCACCTAGAGAGATTTAGTGAAATATCCTTAAGTCGTAGGTCTTAAGGAAATGAAAACACACAAATTCGTAGAAGAGAAACTGGAGGAACGTTATCACGAGAATCAATATCACAATGGTGAAACAAACAATAACATTCAAGAAAACAAAGGCGCAATACAAGTTTATGTTATCACAGTTTATTATCTTGATCACAGTTCGGTCATATTAAAAATTTAAATCTAGCATAGACGCCACAAATATGTCTTAGCGTATAACGCAAAAGATAAGTGAATTGCAAGTAGCGATACTCGATATCCGCAGAAACTGACCAAAATTTAGTGAATAATTAGCACAATCTCAACGGCCTGAACTAATTCACCATGTATAAATTCAACGTTTTAAAAGTAAATTGATAGTAAATAAGCTCGGGATTCGTCGACTACAAGGCTTTTCAGTTGACAAATAGTACCCGAATGTTTTCGAAAACGTTTAGTACGTGCATGATCTTCACATTAAAAGTAGTAAGTTAAATAGGAAATATTGACGCCACAATTCTAATTACTTATTTGGGAATATACAATTGTGTCCCGCTTTTCATAAATACACCCTAATATCTTAGTTATTATAAATGCGATTTTTTTTTTAAATTTTGGTGGTGATTGTATGTTAGAAAAAGGAAGTATTTGGCATTTTATTTACAATAGGCGTGCAATCTTGAAAGGTAAAAAAGACTTGATTTTTTTGAGAAAAGTATAATAGGGGTTATTTTAAATAATTTTGCTATCAGATTTAGAATCAGCATCCCAAAAAACCACTTTTTAATTATTAATATTTTCAAAATTCCAAGAGCTGATTTTAGCAGAAAAAAATTTTTTTATTTGGTATTTTTTTAAAGAGGTTGTTTATTTCTAACTTCGTTTTAATATCCTGATTCTATTACGTTTCAAACGCTTCCATACCATTTCGCTGAATTCAGTATCTTCGCAAATACTATGTTTAGTTTATTATACAAATTTTTCAAACATATGCGCGTTTTCTTACTGTTGATGCTTTGAAAGAAAAGTGTTTGTTTGACATTTAGTAATTCGTATAAATTGTCAAGCACTCTTACTTAACTGTTAAGAAGATGACACAAAACCGAATAGTAGTTCTTACAATTGGAGAAAAAGTAGAAATTATCGGCTTATTTGGTAATAATGGAAGATCTTCGCGTCAGGTTAGCATCATGATCGAGCACCTATTTTTCACAATACTGCTCCCAAATTTAACAAGAAAAGACCAAATAGTTACAATTTTAATCAAAGACGCTATCCAGGCGACGAAAGCAGAATTTAGAAAATAGTAGTGTAAGAACAGTGGCGAGGATCTTGAATTAAAAAAAAAACAAAGTATGGAGGTGTTTGAAACGTAGTAGGATTATGACATTTAAACTAAAATTTCTACATACCCTGTTAAATGGCAATTTTGAATGGCAGTTTGAATTTTGCTTATGGTTGCAACGATAGAAATTAGAAATTTTCTAAAGAACTTAATGTTTACTGACGAGGCAACGTTTACTACAAACGGTGTGCTATCTAGTCAAAATTGTAGGTTTTGGGCAGCCGAAAATCCGAAATGGGTAATTAACTTTAAAAACCATTACAATGAAAAAGTTAACATGTGGTATGGATTTTTTACAAATTGTTTTTTTTTTATTTTCTCATGGAATTGTCTTTAGCACAGAGACAAAACTTATACTTTCAATTAGATGGTGTCCCCGCAAATAATTCTCTGATAGTTACAAACTTTCTAAATGTCAACTTGACGTGTTTGCAACTGGGCAATGTATTAATTTTGATCGACAGAAAATTGAAGCATTAAAATTAATTCGAGGGGCTTATTGGATGTGTCATCATTGCGTCGAAAGAAAAAATATGAATTTGGATGCTTCTAATTGCAATAAATGTGATACGCTTATTGGCATTATTGACATGTTTACAAAAGGAAATCTCTAACTTAAAGAAAAACAATAGTGAATACTATCCATCAAAAATGGATTTTGATACTGAAACCTTAATTTACGAAATCGGTGAACGTCAAAGAAGAGCAAACAACATTGTCATTTTTAATGCTGCTGAATCTGCATCTGCAAGTTCTATCGATAAAAGTCAAGCTGACTTGGACTTTGCTACTAAAGTAATCAAATTTTTATCCAATGATGTGAAAATTGTTAACACCACTAAGAATGCAACTAAATTCCAGAAATGATGTTCTTATAATATTAAAAATAAACTCAAGTTGAAAAATTCTAGCTACGCAGTCAATATATCGACAGATAATGCTCCATGTCAACAAAAATATTTAAAAAAAATTAGAGATGAACTTAATGCGAGAAAAGCGAAAAGTGAGCTATACATTTATATTAAATTTAAAAACGGCATTCCGGAAATATCGCAATCAAAAAACTTACATTAAGTGATACATACTTTCAAAATGTGAGAGGTCTTCGTTCTAAAACATCAAGATGTTTTAGCTTAGTGTCTGAAGAAGAATTTAATATTATTGGTCTGGTGGAGACAGCTCTAACTAGTGATGATATTATTGAATCTGAATTATTTCCGGTCAGCTATACCGTTTTTCGTTGTGATCGTCAATTTACTGTTACTAAAAAACAATGGGGTGTTGGTGTTATGATATCGGTTAGAAAACCCATTTCTGCTTCTTTGATTGATACATTAAAGCTTAAAGTGTCAGTTCCAAGTGTCGACATTATCGGCTGTAAATGTCATTTAAATAGTGTAACCGTACATATTTTTATCGTACCTATATATTCCTCCAAGTATTTCAATACCAAATTTAAGTCACTTTTTCGAAATGTTTAAACAAACTCCAAAACTTTCCCTGTTAACTTTGACCAACATTCGTACAACTTTAAAAAAGCGGATATCTTAGGTCTCTATAATGCTATTTTTCATACTGACTGGTCTTTTGAGGGTTCTTTTGCTGATGTGGACTTAGCATGTAGTGAATTTTATAAAAATCTTGTCAATATTTATGACACTTTTGTATCACATTTTCGTCTTAGGAAACGTACTTTACCAAAATGGTTTTCTTCTGAAATTATTAATAATATTAGATTAAAAGTTAAGTATTTTTGAAAGTATAAATTATCTAAGGATGTGCATTGCCTAAATGAATTCAAACGCTTAAGGAAAACCATAAAATATCAAATTTTACGTTCTTATAAGTTTTATATTCTTAATGTTGAAGAGGCAATTAAAACCGATTCTAAAGTTTTTTGGTCATTTGTTAGGTCCAAAAGAGAATCTTCTAGAATCCCTGGTAAAATAAAATACAATAATGAAGAGCTTTCAAACCCTAGGGAAATTGTTAATTGGTTTAATCGATATTTTTCATCTGTTTATAGTCCAATTTCATCAAAATTTCATTTACCAACTGTACAATTCAATAATCTTCCCTGTATATCAATGCCATTAGTATCAGAGGAAACAGTATTAAAGGCAATTCAATCACTTAAATGTAAACCAACATCTGGTTATGAACAAATTCCAAGTTTCCTTATTAAAGACTGTGCACATGCATTTGTTAAGACATTATGCTTTATTTTTAATTTAGCTATTTCCACGAGTTGTTACCCGAGCGCGTGGAAAATAGCGCGTATATGTCTTATCCTGAAGCTAGGCGACTCGTGTTCTGTATGGAATTATAGGCCAATTAGTGTCTTAAGCAATTTTTCTTAAGTATTTGAACTAGTCGTATATAATGAAATCTTTCTGTATGTTATTAACCTTATTTCTCCATATCAACACGGTTTCATGAAGTATCGTTCTACACTAACTAATTTGGCATGTTTTCCACAGTTTACTACTCCTATGCTAGACAATCATGGTCAAGTTGATGTAGTTTACACGGACTTTCAAAAGGCTTTTGACTCTATAATGCATTCTATAATTCTCGAGAAAGGGATTTTGGTTTTAGTAATGCATTACTATCTTTCTTTGCCTCTTATTTAAGTAACAGACCGCAATTTATTACTTTTAATGGTTTTCAATCATGTAACTTTATAGCAACATCGGGAGTGCCACAAGGTTCGCATCTAGGGCCTCTGTTATTTAATATATTTATTAATGACTTGTCCAATATTATTTCTTGTAAGTACTTATTTTTTGCTGATGATCTTAAATTATATAATTCTATTTCAACTAGTTCTGACTGTGAGTTTTTGCAAAATCAACTTACTTTGGTTTCACAATGGTGCTCCAATAATTACCTTAATCTCAACATATCAAAATGTAAAATTGTTTCATTTTTGAGAAAACGCAATCCTGTCATCTTTAGATACTTTATCAATTCTAACAGCCTACAACGTACTGAGTTGGTTAAAGACTTGGGGGTAATATTTGATTCTAGGCTTAGCTTTGCTAACCATGTTAGAGAAACAGTTACCTCTGCTTCGAAATCGCTTGGTTTTATAATTCGTACATGCAAATCTTTTAGAACTTCAAATTCTCTAATATCAGTTTTTAATTCTCTGGTACGATCTAAATTAGAGTATTGCAGTTTAATATGGTTTCCCTTATATAAGCAACATGTTGACAACATTGAAAGCGTTCACAGGAAATTTCTTAAGTACGTCGTGTTTAGGCTTGATGGAGTTTATCCACCTAGAGGCTATCCCCAAAACCATCTTTTGAATCGGTTTGAAACTTCCTCTCTTGAATGTAGACGAATGTGTAGTGCACTTAAATTCTTATACAATATTTTCCATAACAAATTAGTTGTCCATGCTTGTTACGTCAATAAATTTTGTTTTCTCGTCTCGTTATCCCTTAACATTTTACATTAATACACCAAAATCTAATTTGTTGTTAAGAGCACCGATTCATTTAATGTGTAGATTATTTAATGATTTTTGTGTTAATTGTGACATCAATGTTTGTACAATCCAAGATTTACTTAGAACATTTAACCCTTATTGTTATATTTATTATAACTATTATTACTAATTATTATTATTATTATTATTTAAGTATTTATTTTTATTTTTTTTATTGCAACCATGTTTATTTTTACCATATTTACATATTTAAACATATTTTTAATTTTGTTCTTTAAATGGAATTTTTTTTCTGTTGAACAATAAATGAATTATTATTATTATTATTATTATTATTATTATTATTACTTCCCTATGAAGTGGATAGGAGCAATTCTTCTTTGGAACCTTGGCTCCAAGATCGCCCGACAATGCAACTTGTAATTTTGATATTATAGTTTTAAATAAAGAATTTATTAAAAAGTGTCAAATAAAAAAATAAATCTGCTAAAATCAGCTCTTGAGATTTTGAAAATATTAAAGGGTTTTTAAGGTGCTGATTCTAAATTTGATAGACAAAATTATTTAAAATAAGCTCTAATATACTTTTGTTAAAAAATCAAGTCCTTTTTACCTCTCAAGACTGCACGTCTATGGTTCACTATGCCGAATACTTCATTTTTTAAATATACAATCACCATCAAAATTTGAAGAACATCGCATTATTCATAACTAAGGTATCAGGGTGTATTCAAGAAAAGTGGGACACACTGTACATTGACAACAGCTTGTTCCTAGAGATATGGTTAGCATCACCATTTCTATCCGGCTTAGATTTAGACCTGTGATAAGATAACGATCCGCTTTCTTGGAGTGATCCCAGGTATCTGTTAATGGTTAGAGATATCGGACGTACATCCCTCGGTGTTTCAAGAATTATTGCATCCCGCGAGAATTAGTAAGTAAATATTGAGGTAGAAATTTCGTTTAGGTGAAAATTAGTGTTCATCAAGCGTACGAACTTAACGAATCATCTAAAACTGATGCATTTTCTCAGATACACACCTCAATGAGCCCAAAAGAATACGTCGACAAGCTCTAATTATTAAAAAAATCCCCCCCCACTCAAAATTAGACACAAGCAAGGTTGACCAAGAGTAAAGTTGATTGCCTATCGCCTGGGGCAAAAACCAACATATTCCATGAATAATTCGACGCTTAATTCGGAATCGACAAAATAAAAGAAATTACCGAAACAAAAGTAATAATAGTTTATTAGTTCTGAAACATTTTGAACACTGTCATATAGCACAAGATTTAAATTTTGAGAAGCATAGATAACTTGGTTGTCTTTTGCGCAATTAGGCCTGAAGTCCGAATACGCTCCATTCTTATTAGCTGCCTCAGCATATCCTCGTCCAGGAAAAAATTAAATGTTTTTTTTAAATAAAATTCATGATTTTTTGTTCAAGCTCAGATGAACTTTAATCTGATGCTGATATATTTTTTATATTTTTACGACATTCTTCAAAAATATTGCCATGTCTAACAGTTTTTATTTTGTCGTGATTTAGTCTTTATTTTTGTTGCTTTAAAATAGCAATTTCAAAATTGTAACATACATTATTGTGGATGAAATTATAGGAAGAAATTGACTATCTTTTTTGTCCTATTTTATTACTTCAAGAAAATGCTTGGACGTATGAATGAACTCTACATTCAACAACCCGTTATTATTATTTATGATGCTCCATAAGATCCTAAGACGAACACCGAGATCAAGAAACTGGCAGTGCCTTAGCTTGCTTGCGGTTTAGGTCAACCCTCGGATCAACCGTGCGTAAAATTTTTTACCGTTACCAAGGTTTCATTTATTGTTTTGGAACAGAACATTGTTAACATGGTGAAATAGTATATTCTAGGGAATACTTATTTATCTATAATAAATATAAGAACACGGATTTAAAAATCAGTTGCGGATGTGTCGTTTGATGTGCACTATTTTACAGTCTTAAAAAGAATTAATTATTAAATAAATCCTAAAATTCTAAATAAATTCGATCTTTTTGTTGGTTTAATAACATGCGTGTTTATTTAAGATTTATAGGATAGCAAGGCTGAGAAATTTGCCTTTTAACCAAGGTTATGACCATCGATATGTAAGCATAAACTAAGATGATACTTTTATATTTATTCTGAATTGGTACACTCAAGGTCAGTGAAGAAGAATAGTTTTTTATGTGGGCGGGAGTCCTACTTTTAAATGCAGTGGAAAATGGCCGTACCTTGAAGTGACATTTTGTCACGTATAAAATAAAAGCTTTAAAAGAATTACTTACAGAACTAATTATAACTATCTGATAATTTGCGTATTATGGAAAATTATTTGAAAAAAGCAATTATGCCCTAATCTTAAAAAGACAGAGGTTTCTTGTTTTTATTTAAGTACATAGAAAAAAGTAGAAAAGTTAATGGTATCTTTAATAAAACAAGTTAAACCATAATTTTAACCTAGTTTATCTGGAAGTAATTTTAGATACGTTTCTAAGTTACAAAAGAAATTTAGAAAAAGTCAATCAAAAAATGGAAACAAGAAATAACGCTATTCAAAAATTGTGCTCTTGTCTGAATGAATAGTTATCATACAAAAAATAGATGCGTATATTTAGTGGAACTATTAAATCTACTTCTCTCAATTGACTTCCTGTATTTTGTAATACCACTTCATCGGACATTTGAAGAAAAGCTGCGTTAAAACGAGAATGGGAAAAATACCAACTTAACAAAAACTTACCAATTTGAAATGAAGTTGAGAACCCTCCACCTAAGACACTTAAACCTCGAAATCGTCTTGTATTGTATGGTTGCGAGGCTTTTCCTGAAGTTGAAAAGCCGAAAAGTTTATGGTCTGGAGTTGAGGTTTTAAATAAACATCTTACTAATAATCCATAATAGAAGTCCCGGTTTTGATGAAAATAGAAAAATTTGCTCAAAAGTAAATCGCATAAGAACAGGACATTCAAAGTGCAACTCCATGTCTAAATGGGGTGTGATTTCTAATCCAAATTGTGACTGTGGAAACGAACCAGATATCGTTGCACATGTTGTAGAATGTAGAGGATCGTCCATTACCAAAGTTTATAAGAGGGTTTGTACACATTTATAATTTAACCAATGAAGCTGTATTATGGCTTACTAATTTGAGGAACATCTCAAGTTAAGCACATTATTTTGCATTGTCTGCCTTGATTTTTCCATTATTTTGTTTGGTATTTCTTTATCATACTATGGTCTTTCGTCATTGTCTTGACTAGCGCTTGAACCAGTTCATTATATGTCGTCATGCAATGGTTGTGCTGTTATATTTTTGTTCTATTTACCTTCTATAGCATTTATACAGTTAATCCATATTACTACATGTGATTACTAAGGTGGGTCACAAAACACTAATGAAAAATAATGTACCATACAAATATATATATAATAAATATAGAGTATTATTATAAATAACGATATATGTGAACGGCGAACATAAAATACAATGATCAAAACGCAACGTATCAAATTCCTGCCAATTGAGTAGAATAGAAGGCAGAGGTGACTGCAGATTCCTGAACAAACACACACATTCTCGTGTTTTACCGATAACTATTTTCAGTTTTTGTAAATTTTATTACATGTTAAAAGCTTTGGCTATGTGGAATACTTTAATATCTTAGCTCAGATTGTAACGGTATTATTTACGAACAAACGAAAATTCGTAATTAAAAATTGATTTGTGAATCGAAATCTGACTAGAGTATAGACAACACTTACGCGGTGGGGAAGAAACTCTTCCAATTTTGTGTTATGAATTTTTTTAGTGGCTTTTATTAACTTGAGATTGCCGGATCGGAAAAATTTCCCCACTAGGCGGTCGAAAAGACGGATTTCCTTCTTCTTGACCTGTCGGTTAATGGTGCTACATGAACATCATCTGAAATTCAAACAGCGACACATGTATTAATTATTTAGTATGAACCTAAGTAAAAGCATCCCTTAAAACAAGGGAATAAGTTTTTACCTCATTTTCGTATGTAAGTATACTTTTACGTTTTCATGAAGTCGTTTGCTGTCGCGGTTTTCTATCAATCGCAGACACCTTTTTTTTGTTTTCTCCTGTGGGTTTTTCATAATGGTTGTTATGCTGTCGTATGGATAATAATCCGAAAATTACTTAACATAACGAAGCTGGTGGATATTATTAGTGAAGATCGCCAGCTTTGGAATTTAAACCTACGTTGGAGCCCCTTTTGTTGCAAAGGACACCACACAAGATAATACTGTTATCTGGTTCCTAGTGAGCACTTCCAGCAACTGTTATAAATTCGGAGTCCATCTTGTCTTCCCTTCTTTGTTGGAAACTAAGTACTGTCTGATTTGAATACTAGACCTGTCACACCTATCTATTAACGTTCGAACACCGAACACTTGCTATTTACAAGCTAAGTTGATTTTTTTACTCATGTTATTCGTTGTTTTTGTCGCGTTTTATGTACTCGTACTACGGCTGTGAATTTAACTACATACCGTTTGCGCTGAGTTAAAGAATCTCTGTAAATTTGAAAGATCTTTTGAAGTATTGCTAAATCGTGTTGCGCTTTAAAACTATTTAGATAATCGGCCAAGTTCCGGTACCTCACGTAATTGGTTTTCAAGTAAATTAATAACGATAATTGCCACGCGAAATTGGTGGGTCGCTTGCAAGGAACGATCGGTGCTACGACTGGCAAAATTTTATGGTACACTACGACCGTTACCTATTCGGGTACTCGTACCTAAATTATTATTTAATTCTTAACTCGTTCTCCTGAGTTATTATTATTTTGTAACTTAATATTGTGCATTTCTCTAAACCGTATTATATTTTTGTATCTATGTATTTCTATGTTCGTTGTGATTGAAGTCTAGTTGCTATAATTATATATTTCTACCAACCTACGGTTTGTTTCTTGTGTCTACGAGTTCCTAGTGGCTTTAGAAGACCTATTATACACAATACTAGGTGGCGCCTTATAAATTGTGCAGTGTAACGATTCTAAATAAGCCCAACGACCACTCCCGACTACTGAAGCTGCCCGCAAGGTTTTCTAACGCTGTCATCTCATTGTTTAGTTTGTTTACAAATAAACCGTAACAAGATCTCATAAATAAGGTGTCAAAGTTATGGTAGTTTTAACAACTTATTATTGTACTTTTCTCTCTATAGTTAGTAGATTATAAGTAATCAAAAATAATTTTCTGTTCTAAAAAGCCGATCTACCCGTATTTAAAAACAATATCTCAAGAATGACTAGTTTGTTTTTAATGAAATTTGGCATGTAGATATTTTCATAAATTCATTAATTGCAACAACAATTGAACTTACTGCGGTTATTGCAATTGGGTATTTAACAAAATAGATTCAATTGACTTCTATAGTAAAATGAGATGCTACTAATTATTTTATAGTTTACCTTAAGATCTTGGTTTCTTTAATAAAATATGTGGTTTAAAACTTTGAAACGAAATCTTAATACAACTAAAATAAAGAAACGTACAATTTTATTTATGGATTAAATTTAAAGGAATTTTAATTAACGCAACGTTAACGTTTAAAAGTCTTATAATATTTCTACATTAGACACTACATTCTTTTTTATTACATTTTTAATACACTAACCTTCTTTACATTCACTGATGACTTAATAGGTACAACCTTCTGCGACTTTAAACGATGACCTCTATGACCTGGGTTTATCATACAATGTTTTTTGTGGGTGGTAACTTTGATGCTTACTCTCCATATTGAATTTCCATTAATGCTTTATTTACTAATTTCTTCGTAATACACATTATTTATTTTGATATAAAACTATGTTTTAAAAGGTTAACGACAATTTTAACACATTCATTGTTTGATGCCCAAAATGTAATCATCCGCACTTTTACTTCGTTTTAGAATGTACACGTTATTTAGATTTATCCTCATACTATCCAATACACAAGTTTATCCTAATACTATACAATACACATGGTTACATACTCATACATTGCAATGACCTTGCGATCACTACAATACGTTCGAATCAAATGTATTTTAGATTACTTGATCCAAACATTCATTCCACCGTGTCGAATATTTGAGCTAAAAGTTGTAGGGTATAAATAGCCCAGAGGTCGCTTTATCTACAAAATCTTTCATGTGGTATATTTTCACTTATAATACAAGAAGTGGTCTGAATCTCAAATTTTTGTCAGTCAGATTACAAGTAGCTGTTGTAACGACAATTGCAATGAGTGCTTTAGCACTCCGAGTCAATCTGACTGACAAAATTTACCAAAAGATTTAGATCACGAGTTGTATTTGGTAAGGGCAATCAAAGAATTTCCATTTAATTTGTCGAATAAATTCTATGAAGAAGAGAATGGCGGAAGCAAGTGATTACACTGACGAGAAAGCAAGCTCTTTTTCTTGTCAGTATAATCAAATCAGCATTTGATTGGTTCTGACATAAATGAGAGCATTGTCATTGGTGAGTTACTTATCATTTTATGAGTTGAATTATCAAAAATATTACCTCTGAATATTACTTATAAACATTTATCTTCAAATACATGTTTTTCTCATTTATTTATACACTTATGTTTAAACAACTTTTAGGTATGATACTTAATTACACCTTAATTATCGACTTGATCTTTATTTAACAATATCTTCAAGAATAAGCTAAGAAAGAAAAATTGTCACACTCTCTATGTACGCACTTCCACGTAATAAGCGTGTATATCAGATACGATTATAATGAAATGTAATTTTACAAATTCAATAAGAAGAAGACTGAGTTAAACTGTTGTTCAATGAAGATATAACTTCCAAGTCAATCTTAAAGCAATGACGTTTTTACGTTTAACATTTAATGCGTAACTTATTTAATATGCAGTAATATCTGTGCCTATAGTTATGATGTGTAATTTTATGTTACGTAAGTATTTTTTGATATCCATTAAATAAATATTTGTGTTTTCAAAATACTTTATCAGCTGTTTATTGATTGATATTTATATGATAATACTTGGACTGGTTTTTACAATATTACGGGAAACAACAAATCATTTGAAATATATTCTAAACATACTTCATTACTTTTCATATTCATGCCGTCATAATTAAACTTAAAGTGTGCTTTATTAATTATATTCTGATTTTAATTATTGATTTCATTTTTAATAATTGAGGTTTTACTTTTAATTATTACCTCAATTCGTTTTATCTCTGATAAAGATCGGCCGAGTCTAACCGAAACGTCGGCAACTATAAAGTGCATGGAGTTTTGATCGATCTGCCTCTTCCTATAAGAAGGCTCCAAATTTAGTTTTGGGAATACTAAAATTATCGTTAATTACATTTAATTCATTATTTTTATCATTTATCCAATACCAGAATTTTTAGAATATGGAACCTGTCCAATTTGTATCAGTGATGTGAAAAAATATAAATAATAGTAACAGAAAGAACGTAATTACAAATTGATAAATGGTTGAACTTTGATAAAAATAATATTTGTTGTCAATCTGTGTATTCTATTATCATTGAATATTGCAATATGTTTACCTTCTTGTTTGTCATGTGCTGTTATGCATGTTATATCATTTCCGATGATTTTCTGAATCTGAAAAAAAGAATATACCGATAACATTGTATAATCGGTTTGTGGAACACAAGAATTTGACTTTTAATTTAATATTACAGAATAATTAACTAGATTTTATTCATTTTACCTTATGTTACTATATATCTCCTAAGCCCTGGGAACTAAATTCTTATATTTACAATTATGTAAAGTTCATTCATCAGCTATACTTTTGAATTTATGCATAACGAGAGTTAAGGCTGAATTGTCGTATATATTAAACAGTTGCCAACACAACATATTAGTGATATTGTAATGTAAGAAGCCTAACCCAAGCAAATGCAAACGCAAGATTTGAATAGTCCGCCAGTAAACCCAAAGCCAACTTGGCTGATCGAAAAGTGGAAAAAGCTAACTAAAGACACCTATGTTGAATCCATGATAAAATCCCGAACAACCGCTACAGTGCAGTGATAAATGTAGTTATATCAGCAATGAAATAAAACACAATCATGATGATAACGTAAATTATATTAAACGTTGGTTTGTTTTTTGAAATAAAATGGTCAATTTTGACAAAGTCGTGTAAATATTTAAAGCCTCTCTGCCTAGGCTGCCTGTGGAAAGAAGGGCAAGAGAAAACCTCAGGTTCCGCTTTAACAATTAAACAAATGCAACATAACCAAAATATGTATCGAAATAGTTTATTGTAGGATATTATTTATCTGAAGCAATTATAGTACATGTATTCTGGTGCAAAACTGTTCATTAGTTCATATTTAAACACGAACAAACACCATTATTAGATTGTAGATGCAAAAACATTTCCGATTCAGAATATATGAATTCAGTTTATTTGGACATGCATTTTCAATTAAAACTGAAGAATGTTGGTTAAAAGTGCGTAACACAGTGGGTAACAAGCGACTTTCACCAGTCGCTACGCTCATACCTGCCTATTCAGTAGAATTTTTGAGATCGCGTCCATTACAGTCCATTTAATCAATATTTAGTTTTGCAAATATCGCATACTCTGTGTCTCTGGCAAGGCGCAACATAGGACTTTTACTATAGAAAAAAGTTGGTTTGATCTACTATTGGTATGAAAATTTCGGATTGTTGTATACGCTGTACGCTACGGCATTTTGTTGAAGTTAGAAAGAGAGAGCAAGTGTAGAATGTCTAATCTTTCTTTAAATGTAAATTTTATTGTTTAAGTTTGTAAAAAATAAGTATTAATTTATAAAAATTTTTGATCAATGTTCAGTTGGTTGCGTATTTTATAATAGCTATTGGAGTAAGCATAATCAAATACTTTTGCATAAAACCTGTTCTTATTAAATTTGAGGTTAAATGACATGTTTACATGTCTGTAAACTATTAAACATACTAGTTGCATCTTGCAGCAAGAAAATGGAGGTATTCTAAAGATAAAAGGTTATTTTAGGTCAATACAGATAGTATTATAAGTAAGACACATATTTCGATCAGTATCGATCGAGTAGTTTGTCTCTACAGATAAACAAAAGTTGATGTTCTAAGGATTTTTTCGCTTTCAGCGAAGTAAAGAATAACCCAGAATTGGACGGTGTTATGCATTTTTAACATCTTGATCGTAAACAATTACTATTTGAAACTCATAAGATTAATGAAGATTTTTAGAAGATGTCCGATTAAAATTTTTAATTTTATGAATTATGAAAATCAATTGGTTTGTGCTTTAAATTATTTAATTTGTTATTTCTTTTAGAAGTCAACACAACAACATCGTTAGTTTCAAACCATCCAAGAACAATTCTAAAAAGTGTTGTAATTGCAAATACGGTTTTTTATTAAAGGTGATTGTCGGTTTAAGTTTTAATTAAATTGTAGTAAAAATTCTTTTCTACAAATGTGTCAGTGGTTCTGAAAAGGACCGATTTGTTTGTGGATATACAGAAGTGAAAGCTAATATGTAGGTTAATTGTGTCGTGGGGTCTGCCGGTCTAAACCTTCGAAGTAATGTAAGGACATAAAAAGAAGTCGTTGTTTTATTTTATTTGCATTATGTGCTGGACACCCATCATGGTGATACCACACAACTATATCTTCTTCAGCTACTTGATCTAATGCGGGTAAAATTTGCTGCATCATTAAATCTCTATAATTTTGATACTAACTTTCCTTATAGGAGAGGATTGTAAATAATTAAACTAAATGTTTAATTTTTGGCAACATTTTGCCTTCTAGTGTGAAGGCTTATTCAGGCCTTAATTAATGTTTTAGTTGTCGTGAATTAAAATAAACACACACATGGTAACATTAACAGATACGTTTACATGTAAACATTTAGTTTAATTATTTAAAATCCTCTCCCATAAGGAAAGTTAGTATCAAAATTAAATGAGAAGGATAAAGAAGTATAGTTAAATCTTTACACTTATCTGCAGTAAGTGTTCCTTTAATAAAAAATGGTCCTATTATAGTATTACAGAATATTCCAGTCCAAACATTGTGTGTGCGATGGTACAAATAAATGAGAGTTTTGAGTGCTCCAATAACGAAAGTTTTAGTTGTTTGGTGCTCCACTGAGTTTGAACGAACATTCATTGGTGAAGCAAATATTCTTAACAAAATTCATATCATTATTGCATATATCCACTAACGGTTCACAAAATTCTTGCCTTTTGTCAGTATCGGTTCTGAATATTTGATTTTGATGTGGGTAATGATATGACCTATATTTTTCTTTTTTAAATTGTATGAACTCAACATCTATTTACACCACAGTTGATACTTAGTTGTCGAATACTAATATTAGGGTTGAGTTGCACAGCAGCGATTTCTTCATTGTTGGCATTGTCCATGTTCTGGTTTTGTTGAACCTGATTTGGACGGTTGTGTACACTGCCAGCAAACAAAGCAGAAGTGTTTCTATAGTATTCACCACTGTATACCCACTTAACCATTTGAACTTTCTCAGGGATTTCTATACACACTCATTTTCAAAAATTAAATTGGAGAATATTACAATAAGGAACAAGCAATAACAATTAATTGTAACGTATTCGTCTATACGAGAATTTCATAGTCTTAGTAGATTAATTCATTTTTTTTCTATTGTAAAATTCCTATGTCACGTCTTGCTAGAGATACACGGTATAAACATAAACATATTAAAAGATATAGAAATAAATGTGACTGTGAGCCATTCCTTCGTCTGTTACGGAACAGAAAATATTAATTGTACTATAAGGTTCTTTTATTTTATTAAATAGGGCGCTTTAAAATGTATCTTAAATTGAAAGGTCAAAAAACAAATATCTTACATTCTCGTAATTGCAAAGAAAACAAATAAAAGAAAGCACCAACAAGATAACGGTTTCCAAAGACACGCGTGGTTAAAATACTTTTAACGTTTAATCGGACGGAAAACACAAAAACAAGCATCTTTAAATGATTGAAATTGCGTAATTAAAAAAGGAAGTCGAATGATACATTAAATGGTTTCTCACCCCGATTGCGCAACAAAGCACCAGGTTGTTCGCACTGTAACAATCAGAGACAAGATGCCTTAAAACTTTCTCTTGGAACCAACGTATTTTAAAACGAATTATAACAAAAAAAATGCGGGTACAATTTGAATTTAAATATAGATCTTTTAATACGGAATAGCGCAAAATAATGTTTATTTTACGATTATCTCACAGGTAACTTAGATAGGTACTCAAATTGTATCAGAGTTTGTTTAGATAACCCTAATACCAACTGAAAGGTAATTAATTCCAGCTTCTAACAGGCTACAGAAATACAGGATGTTCAATTTATGTTATTATTATCATGGCATAATAGTAAAGATTGGAAAAATAAAGTTAAATAAAAACTGAAGGTTCTTAGTAAGTTGGTTTAAGGAGAAGTTTCTAGTTCTCATTTAGAAGTAATTCTATTTTTTTGGAGGTCTAAAAATCACGTCAAATCTATTTATTTATATTATTTAGTAAGTAAGAGAAATATAAAGAGGATACGTTATTGTTTATGATATAATTTAAAAATAGAAAAAGATATATGACGGTCTATTTAAAATAACCCAACGTTGATAAGGTACATATTTCTTGAGCACCCAGGGCAATCTAAAATATTTTTTAAATGTAGTCTTAAGTAATCTTGATATATGTATGCTCAGAAAATGGATACATATATAAAATTTAAACCAATTCTCATTCACTTGATTGGGTGGCATTATTCTGTAATAGAGGTATTTTATGGTTAATGGATGTAAGCAATAAATTATAATAAATACCTTCTTCGCCTTACGCGATCTCCCACCATCTTGGTCACCCTCATTTCTCAACCACAATTTTACAGCAACCTCCAATTCTTGCTGTGACGCAGTCTGTGCAAGTGGGTTTTCTTACAGAAACTGAAACAAAAACATAAAAAAATTAGAAAATAAGTATGCATTATAAATGATATCTTACCAAGTAGTGGTAACTGCTAATGTCCACACCGAATCTTTTAACATTAATTGTCCTCTATAGCAATAACAAAGGTGAGTTAAATTATTTTAAAATTTAAGGTTTTCTCAATTATAGTCTAGAAACGCTGGATTCCTCGTGTAACATTTTCATTTTTTCTAATGCCTTTCGATACAAACCTAGAATGTTTCTAAAATATTAAAAGTCAAGAAACGCTATGAAACGCTATGAAAACATTTGCTAATGGGATTTGGCAATCGAACATTTTTTTCAATGTGTTGTATTTGCATTTCTTCGTTTCAGAAAGTATGCCACCAACAGTTTTTCACGCCGTTTTCAACAAAAATCCACGAGGTCTTAGTAATTTCCGTACGGATACTGTCATCTACCGCCTCTTCTAGAAATTCCACCACAGCAAATTTTCTAAATATGAAAAAAAAATATGAAATTACAAGAAAACTGAAAATTTCAAAGCGGACACAGATAAATGATACAAATATCAACAAAGAAAACTTACATAATAACGTTAAAATTTCAAAAATGAACTAAGCAGCTGGTAGAAATAGTCAATCCTGGTCTTCATAACAGCTTGGATGTCCTAATTAACTATAATACACTTTTACGATAAAAATACGTGTCAGGTGTAAAATAACTATTCATAATCTAGTGAGTTTAGTAATACGTGAATTCTAATTAGGCTTTAATTATTACAGGTTTGTTTCTGTAAAGTACTTTTCTTAGTTAATCAGGTTGAAACACTATTGTGCAAGGTTATAAAATTAAAGCCACCAAGACCGTGTGATGCAGTTTGGGTATTTTATAGATACTGAGGAGTTGGTAAAAACAAAAACAAGTAAACAAACCAATATCGAAAGAGAAAGAGAATTGCAAAATAATATAAATTGTCGATGCGCTTTGGTATTACATTCTTCAAGAATATTATGTTCCTAAATTGCAGCAATGTAATCCTAATCAATAGTGTATTTCACTATAACTTTAAAGAGAGGAAAGTTCTACAATATTCTGTTTCAATTTAAAATTGCCAACACAATTGAACAATTGTCAGTTTGTTAATTGAAACAGAACTAGTGTAGAACTTTCCTCTTTCTTTAAAGTTATAGTGAAATGCGCTATTGCGTTCCGCTGGAGAATACAAACGTACACAACAACAGTTTATAGTTGACCTATTTAAGTACCTAACTAATTAATTTTTCAAAACACATTAGAAGTCAAATAAAAATAATTAAAGATAATAAGTGTTTCCTAATAGATATACCGACAACAAACAAAAGATAAAATTTAAATACTTTTTGTGTGTAGTTTGCAACAATAAGAATTCATTTTGCTGTCAAGGACAAAAAAAGTTGAAAACAACTTTGGGACACAAAAAATCTTATACTTTGTTGATTGTTTATATTGCCCTTGTGGGTTTTTAAAATTAAACTTGATTGTATACGCTATCTAATCAGTGCAGAGGTTTTATCTTGTATTTCCATTACACTCACAAAATAATCAATTTTTTGAAACAACACACTCGTTAGTTGAAAGTTATTCAATACTACTTCACACATAAATTAAAAGTATAATATAAATTCAGTGCTATCGTAAGACGAGGTTCATTCTAGATGATACCAGTTTAATTACAGTTACAGTTCAAAGCTACACAGCACAGACGTACGTCATGTCCGTAAAAACAGAGAAAATTGGAATTATTGGCAGGTGTGTACTTACATTTGTGCTGCTTAATAATAAACAAATTTACAAATTTTACAGCGGCCTTATTGGGCGATCGTGGGCTATGTTATTTGCTGGTGCTGGTTACCAGGTTGTAATTTACGATATTGAATCCAAACAAATAGAAACGGCTAAAGTGGACGTAAAAAATCAATTGCAAACTTTAGAAAAGGAGGGACTTTTAAGAGGAAAATTAAACGCAGATCAACAATTTAATTGCATTACCGGTAAGTTTATTTTTAAAACATCACACTTCTAGTCCATGTCATTAAATTGTTAATTTAAAATGTGGAAAATCTACTTGACCGTACAGTTATTAAATAAAATTTGTAATTGTGTTGTAGCTTTTGTAAATTATAACTAAATTTAACTCACTGAATTTATGATTAGTTATACAGGGTGCCCTAATATTCCGTGTACATAGAGCTACTGTAGATTTCTGGGACGCAAATATGCCGATTTAACCTAAATTACCTTAGTCCAAAAGGTGATAGTTTTCGAAATATAGAGCAATTATTATTTATTAGTTTTTCTTGGATAATTTTTCTTACTATCCCTATTCCCTATTTCGAGCATATCTGGTAAAATTACGCTTTGAAGTTTGGAAATATAGCAAAAGATGTTTGCAATTGCTTAATTTTATAATAAAAATTTAAGAAGTGCAATTGCACTTGCGTTCAGTAGCGGAACTATTAAGAATAAAAATAGCTCCTTATGTAATGTGTGTATTTGCAGGCGCTCTTATCTTATCATATAAATTTGATATGACCACATCAACATTGCAATGGATTTGTACAATTAATATTATAAAAAAACGAATTGAATGAATGAACGGTATAAATTTCATATTTTAAAATGATTCTTCTAGATTTTATCCTTTATAGGGACTGTTTTTTTTGTTTGTCATTTATTTTCTGCGTTTTAAAATTTCTGTTAGCAATTTTTAAGACTTTTAATCTCTTATCATCTCTAGGGTACAGACATAAAAATTTTAATGGGGGAATCAAACACAAGGGTTCAAACGACACATTTTCTAATTCAATTAGAATTTGGTGCCCTACATTATTACCTACAGCTAAATTTGGAAATATTTTACAAAAAATGTACAAACACAAACACTTTTCTCAAACGTGAAATTTTCATGTTGCACGTCAGCTGTCAACTACCGTTATTGTAAATGACGAATTTATTTTTTTGTGCCTATACCGATTTTGCTTATTTTAGACCGAATGAATTAAGCTTATATTTTTTGCGCTATAATATTAAATTTATTTTACAATTCGACGTACTACAATGAGATTTAAATAAAAGTGAATTTGAAATAGGCAATTAAAGAATACGACAACGTGTTTGTCGTTTAAACGTTTGTAATACATTAATGTATTGTTTTAAACACCAACAAGTACCTGCTAAAATCAATTGAACATTATAATTACCCTTACTAGTGCGTACATTTTTTTTTAAACATTCGGTCCACAATCGTCCATACTAGTAAGGTGCGCTGGGCGAGTGCGCGGTGTCATGAAAGCCCAAAAAATCCCTGGAGTGAAGTTTCTGAATACTTTTATTTTTCTGTGGTAATAGTGTCGGTAAAGCAGTAATGGCTACAAAAATCGATTAATCAAGGTTTTCGAAAAAATCGAAATGAAGTCGATTTTTAAAATCGGTTTTTAAGTCGATTTTTAATTTAAAATCATTTTTTTAACTCGATTTTTGAAATCGCTTTTAATATACGGTTTTTAAAGTCGACTTTATGAATCGGATTTTAAATAATTAATTAGAAAATATTTAATTTGAAATCTGTCAAACATTAATTTTTTAAATTTGTTTGTTTTCATTGACAAAAAGATGCAATTGTATCCTTTTAGTGATGATAGACTGCTTAGTTTTTTTTTGCTTTACTTTTAAAGACACCTTGTATAATAATTAATATAGCCTAATAAAATCTTGAGTATTACGAAAACCTCTAAATATCTAGCTCAGATTATTTTTTTGCGTAATTATAATCTGCACTGTTACTTATACCATATACTAAGTTGTGGTTAGGGTACTGATATGTAAATAAAAAATGTTTATTTGAGCAAAATTGTATGGTATAAGATGTACAGGGTGTCCTGCTTCTACACTTTTGCAGGGTATCTCGGTTATTATTGCAGTTCACAGTTTTGGGTTTTCGCGAACCTGTGTCACTTTTTTGTAAAACAAACGATAGCGCAGACAGATTTATCATCGCTCTCTTCGTTTTTGAAATACAGAGTGAAGTTGAAAAGTGTGCATTTTCAGACACCCTTTGTAATTCAGGTATCTGATAAGTTATCGACAAGGTAAAACGGAATCTTACGTCCAGCGACGTGCTTAGTTTTTTTCTAGGTGTCCCCATTTTTGAGAAAATTATTATGGGGTGACCTATAAATATATATACGCGTTATTGGTTATTGGTTTTTACAATAAGTTTAATAAAAATAAATCTGTTTGGCTTTTAGTTTCTACGCTTATTTAAAAAAAAGAGATTCTAACCTTCGATTGGGAACAAAGTACCCCCCCTTGTTAAATTTGGGACATGAGATCGCACAGAGCGGCCGCTTACTCCAGGATCGGCCCTGTCTATATAATTATATATATTATACTTTATAGTTTATATTGTGATTAAAACTTTGGACAACAATAAATAGTAACTGTGCATCAATTTAAAAAAATTGACTATATTAGCCCCTTAACCTTTTTGAAGTCTATTGGTAAAGATGAAATTTTATTAAAAAAATTATAATGATAAACGTAAAAATCATAAAATAAAACACGGAATTCAGCGCCATCTAAAATAGCTCTTGAACTTCAACTTTTTCAGTGCCCTTCTTAATAGCTGTACCTACTATTTGCACGAAATTAGGTATTCAGTGGTTTTTTGGAATGAGATTTCAAAATCTGTTCTCATTTTTGTAGTAAATTACAGGGGACGCCACTTACAGCACTTCTTTTACATTTAAATTGTGCTAATTTTTTTGTGCCTTCCTGTATGAAATTTTTATTTGAATATTTTTATACTCCAAGTTCTTCTGTCCCAAAGAAGGTATATTTAATAAAGGTCGCTCCGAACAACAGTTTCTGAGATAAATTGGATTTTTGCTTATTATGGACATGATTTTTCTTATTAATGTATAAAACTAACCAGAAAGTTCCTGGTAGTTTGTATATAATTTTTTATTTATAAATGAAATAAAAATGTCTTTCATATTACTGACCTGAATATCTGTTGTCTCTTCAACTGCATATTGAACTTTGTCGTATACACAGCGTGTATTAATGAAAACAGCTGACGACTCCATTCTTAATGTTCATCAGCTGATGCCCAACATGTTTTCATCCAGCGGTGTTCAGGTACCAAATTCACTTAACCAGGGCTGCCAACAGTTGAGCTAACTGAATGCACTCATATGTTTTGTATAAGATGTCTCTTTGGATAGCTTGTGTGCGTGCGTGAGTGCATGCGTTCGTGCGTGCGTACGGGCGTGCGTGAGTACGGGAGTGCGTGCGTGTGTGTGTGTATCATCGAAATTTGTTATTTGTCCTATCAATGCCATTAGGTACTGAATATTACATCGTTCAAATATCCGCTGCGGCTTCTCCTAGGTGGCGCGAATCGGTTTCCAATTTTCCATGACGTATAAATCAGGTTGAATTTGATCGATGGCAAGGGTTACGTTGGCTTTGATAGCGGCTGTGATTTCTGGCTTATTCGCATTGACCTGCGACTTAGAAAACCTCACAAACTGAATAAATTACAGCCAATTTGACAGATATACCTTCAACAATATGGCCCTTACCAACTGTCAAGGTTCGTAAGTCCCTATCGGACTTACATCTTTTTAGATGTAGAGTAAAAAAATATTTAAAAAAACACTGTTGTATTATTACATAATTAATTATTGTACTAACATATGTTCTTTGATGTAAAATAATGAATTCCTTATATTTAAACTTGGCCTAGTATAAACGAGAGAACAATAAAAAAACAATTAGGTATAGGAGGGCCGTGAAAGTTATGTGAACTGGAAATAGTCATAGAATGAAAAATAATAAACTATGTTTCAGAAACGATACTCAGTTTGCATAAACTGTAGTAGCCGTTGTTTTAATGGTTTGCTTGTATACCAACATGGATAGCTTATAAACCTAATTTTGTGTAAAATTTAGTATTTTAAACGTTTGTGTTGGAACTACCCCATATTAAGTATTATTCTATGACAGAATTCAATTGAGTTAAAAATTAATAATTTTATAGATTTCGATGTCTTCTTTCCGAATTTATACTTTATCACCTCGTATCTTTGCCGCTCGCGCCACGCCAATATGGAGAAATGGCTTTTTAACTCTATGAAAAAAATAAAACCCAGTCTTTTTAAGAGTCCCTACACCTAGGTGTTACGTTTTCCCAATTATCTTTATTTTTCAACAAATGTAGAGTTTTGAAAAAAATTATTTCAGTTGTACGATAATATTGGAACAAAACTCACGACTTGTAAAAATAGACTTGTACTTTCATCAACCACTGTAGTTAGAACTTCCGTATATTCTACAGGCTGTTCAAAATTTTGAGTTTAATTTTTAATTTACTGATTGAGTTGCATGTGAGAGGCTCTTCTAGAAGTTACTGATTATCTTTGTATATTTGCAATATGTATATGCAAGTTTAGGTAATATTGGCCCGGCAGATCCAGGGGGATGAGTTTCCTTAGCCTATACACTACGTTGCTGTTATCCAGCAGGTTTACAGTAAAATATTTTGTATGATTTTCTAATTGTGAGGTGTACCTTGACCTTGGGCACCAATTTTTCTTTCACTAATTTCACTCGTAGATCCCGAGACCCCGATTGATGACTTCGTTCTACGGAGCATCAACTATTCTTCCCAGAGTTTTGAACTGGAACCTTTGTAAAATTGTAATTGCTTGCGATTCTTCACAGGTTAAGCCCATATGTCCAAGAAGGCTAGAGTGTGCTTTTGTAGACTCTGTTGACCAATGTTAACTTGGATTTCTTTTCTAATAACCAGTTTAATTAGGTGAACTTTAGGCTCATCTTGGAACTTGTGAGGCAAGTTTTTCTTAATCATTAAACGTTACTCCGGCATGTCACAACTTATCGAAGGTTTGGGGTATGTCAGGAAAGGTATTGAAACAATATTTTTTCTTTTTGAAGGTTTGGTTAATTTCTATTACAATCCTGTGTACTTGTTTGATGGTGGCGTGTTTCTCTCTAAAGCCAAATAGATGTACCTACTGATATGACTTCATGAGTATTACTTGGCCCACCTTTCATTCGGCCGGGAAATAGTTCAGTCTTACGATAGCATAAATATGGATACTATCTGCTTATATTCTTTCATTGGTAATTATTTCAAGGCTTTATCTTAGGATTTCGATTAGATCGAATTAGCGATCTTATTTCTGTTATCGTGAAATTTGTAATTGGTAGGCTAAGTTGATCTGGTGCCTCCAGGTATGGTTGTTCAGAAGGATATGTTTTTGTGCGCTTATGTCGAATTTTTAAATTGGTGGCATTACTAGTTGCGGTTGTCTTAGCTTTCTTGGTGGCTTTCCATAACCGATAATGTGTTGCTTTGGTACCGAAAAATCTGATTTATTTTGGTCTTAAGCATTGTTATCAAATTTCGAGTTGCGTTTATTCAGTCTATTTTTATTATCCGTATTTTGAGAGGTTGATCTAGAATTATTTTTTTAAATTGTTTTTTAAACAAATCCCAGTCAGTATTCTGTTGTAGAGTCTCGTCTGAGGTCTAAACTCGTTAAATATTTGTTGCTTAGGGTAACTATGATTGGAGATTGATCTGACGACATATCAAGACATGGTTCAATTCCTAAATAATTATTTGCTATGTATACAAAAGTCAAGCAGATTTGGTATTTTATTGCTGTCGTAGACCAGTATGTAGGTTGCCTAGTAGTGAGGTAGTAAAAGTTTTCTACCTTTGGTGGTGGTTAATATCTAGCACCCCATTCCTGGTGTTTATCGTCTAATTGCCACCAGCAATGAAGCGTACTCCAATTGTGTCAAAGACTTGGGCGACTGTAATCCTGTTCAGCCTTCCACGACCATGGTCAAGATTCCACTTGTTTCTTTAGTAATGTTTGAGGGTATTTTTTATAAACACGGCAGAGCCTCTTTGTAAAGTAACTTTCTGTAAAGTGGGTTTCAAAATTCAATTAATAGAACTACTTATAAGTATCCAAATCGTGACTAATAATAAACGCTCGTATTTCTGTCGATAATATAATTTACAATAACCTTCTTTTCTGATATAATTAATGTTGTTAAAACAATAAATGTCAAGCGATTAATTATTGGATAAAAAAATTGATTTAAACAAAATATCTCAGAAAATTATGGTAAGATTATTCATTAAGGATTGTTAGTTTAGAAAAATTATAAGAAAATACGATTGCTGTATCTGAAAACTGTTAAATAAATATATTCAAATCTTTTAAAGAATTGAAAGAAATTGATTTTTTGTTTTAGTTACTTTGGATTTAAAAGAAGCAGTTGAAGACTCCATATTTATTCAAGAATGCGTTCCCGAAATTTTAGAGTTAAAGAAGAAAGTTTGGAAGGGAGTTGACGACATTTGTGGTCCACACACAATTTTATCAAGCTCCACATCTACCTTTATGCCTTCTTTATTCACCGAAGACCTTAAAAATCGGTATAATTGTTACTTGATTAATTCAATTTCTACTAAAAGTATTTTTTTAGTAAAAATGCTTTGGTTTCACACCCTGTTAATCCACCTTATTACGTACCATTAGTTGAAATTGTGCCAGCACCTTGGACAGAGAGCTGGGCTATGAAAAAAACGAGAGAATTGATGGAAGAAATTGGTCAAGCTCCTGTATCACTATCAAGAGAGGTTCCAGGTTTTGCATTAAATCGAATCCAGTAAGTTTTTAGTTTAAAGGAAGTGTGTTTAATCACTTTCAAATATTTAGGTACGCAATCTTGAATGAGACTTGGAATTTGGTCGCCGATGGCGTGCTAAGCGTGAAAGATGTTGATAAAGTGATGTCTGAAGGTTTGGGTTGGCGTTACGCATTTCTGGGACCTCTAGAAACCGCTCATTTAAATGCCGAAGGTTGGATGGATTACTGTAGTAAATATACAAACACAATATTTAATGTATGTCAAACTTTCAAACCGTTACCAAAGTTTGAAGGCGCACAAACAGAAGAAGTAGCAAAGCAGTTAGAAGAAATGGTTCCTTTGGAACAGTTGCAAGCTAGACGTAATTGGAGGGATTTGTGCCTCACTAAACTCGCTGGTTTAAAAAGCCCTTTCTAAGAAATGATTATATGTAAAATGTGGAATTTTGAACAACAATAACAGTAAAATTTTCTTAAGTTTAAGTTTTTTAGATTGTCTAAAAAATATATTATACAGAAATTTATTAATTTAGTAAAAAAAGTAACAACAAATTCAAAGAAGTTCTTTCATTAAATACAGCATTACCTTCTCTGCTCTGCTTATTCATCTCGACCTCTCAGTGCGCATGCGTATGAAAGTTCCCGACAAAAGTAATATTAAGTACCTATATGGGGCAATTTAGGCGTCAATGAGATTTTCATATATTTATATATTTAAATTTGTAATGGTAGAATCATAATAATTTTTTGTCTATAGCATTCCTTATACTATTCGCTACAAAACCTGAAAACTTTTTTTAATTCTGTTCAGTTTTTAGGCTTTCCAATTCATAATTGCATAATCAAATAAAACCATAACTAATACAAGTGGCAGAAAACTTTATAGAAATGTTAGTCGATAATATTACAGCTTGCGGATGCCGAAAGGTTGGACTGCTGGCAACTGTTACGGCAGATCATGCCTAAATGCTGCACTGGACACACAAGGTGATTGGGAAGACTCAACTGAAAATGAAAGACCTGCCTCCTCTCACAGATTCCAGAGTATGTCCAAATATATGATGCTGAAACAGATGAATAACTAATTGCTGAGATGTGTCGATTATTTGTCGAATAAGTCTAAAACTACTTTATTTGAACGTGTACAACTAAACTTTAACTTTATTACTCATTTTCAAACTGTCGGCTCTGTTTTTGTTATATCTCAATTTAAAACTGCTTGTGCCCCGTAAATATCTTAAAATGTGCTTGACTTCATTCCAATGCTCTGGTGTCGGGTTTGATGAGAACTGCTCTATGTGGGCCACCGCAAAAGCTATATCTGGGCGAGTGTTGGTTGCCAGATATATAATAATAATAATAATCTTTATTTACGAGAGAAATTTCCCAAAAACAAAAAGAAAAAGATACAGAAAAGTGTACATTTACAACAACATTCATATTTTCTAAAAAAACTAATTAACAATTGTTCTTATAAAACAACAAATCAAATGTACATAATTCTTTTTTAAAGTGTTTCTGATAATTGAATTGTTACCACAAAAATTAGTATCAAAAACTATATTAGCAGTTTTCATAAATCTTTGTAAAAGGGAATTTTGTAAATAGTTTGTCTTGCTAAGATTAAGAGAGAAAGGGTTGGTAATGCGAAGGTTTTTAGATGGTACATTAAATTTAATCAGTTGTAAAAGAAAAGGACAACTTAGAACACCATTAATCAGTTTATGAAAAAACAATTGATCAATAAATATTCGTCGAGAATATAGTGTGTTCATGTTAAGAACACATAAAAGCTGAAGGTAGTTTGATATAAATGATGCTTGGTTTTGAAAGAGTAGAATCTTAGGAATCTGTTTTGCACTTTTTCTATTTTTATCATAAGGGTAGATTGAACAAGGGACCAAACAAGACTACAGTATTCTAATTGAGGACGAACTAAAGAGATATATAACATTTTTGTAGTATCTGGATTCGAAAATTGTGCTGAGCATCTGAAAGTCATCAAGAGATTTTATGATTTTAAAATTTTAAGTCATCTGCAAGCAGTAGAAAATTTGAATATTTAAAAATTTGTTTAATATCATTGATAAAAATAAGGAATAATAACGGAGCAAGATGAGCTGCTTGAGGAATGCCAGAGTGAACAGATATAGGGTTTGAGATATAACTCTTGTATTGAACAAGTTGGGTACAGTTTGATATAAAACTATATATCCATTTCAGTAATGATCCGTGAATGCCAATGTTGGCTAATTTGTTTATTAGAATATTGTGATTAACACTATCGAATGCTTTTGCAAAGTCGGTGTATATAACACCCAGTTGGGTATTGTGTTCAAAAGCCGTACAACTAAAATTTTGGTATACTAGTAGATTGGTATTGGTTGAACAATTTGGATAGAATCCATGTTGTTGATCAATAATTTCGCTTTTAAGGGTCCTATGCAGTCATTTCTATTACCATGCTAACTTTATAATAAGATTGCGCCTTTATTTTTTCATTGTAAGAGCTAAAAATTGGTTAGGTAACGTACAACTTTGTTGTCTATTACCTTATTACGTCTGATTTAATTTTAATTTGATCAACTTGATACAATCTTTAAAAACGATAAATCTTTATAATAAGATTACATGAAAAGTATACGTTCTTAAAAATTCAATTTTTGGTATTACATGTTACATAATAAACTCTACAATGGTATTAAAAAAATTTGCTTGAAAGTGTATAGACGAGCTGGAATTAATTAATTAAATATTGAAAATTGGCAACCAACATTACAGAAAGTATGAAAAATCAGGGCCTTGTTGGCATGATTTACAACAGCTTACTGAGATAACAATAGGTATATATAATCCCGTATAATCCTTGAGTTGGGTTCTTTACCACTGGGCCCAGGTAGAAAGTCCCAAAGACCGCACAATTTTTTCAAGTTAGCATTTATGTATTTTGTTTCGTGCATAAAAGTTGCGATTACTTCAGTTACGCTTTATCCTTGTTTTTATATTATAAAGGACGTGATTAATAAACAGTGAGTTAATTATCTTGTGTGTGCGCGTGGGTGTGTGTGTGTATGTGTGTATCGATGTGTGCGTAAATTGAGTGATACCAAAATATACTTTACATTTTGTTATAAAATGGGTCTTCATAGTAAAACTAACAAAACCTGTGGAGCACAGCGAAAAGCAAAAAGAATCTTGCAAAAGAACGTTGGAAGAAACGAACGTAAGTAGGTTTTCTACAAAAAAAGATACTTAGAAGGGTCTCTCAAATAGTAATAAGTACCGTTGGAATGATGTTTCACGTAAAGCACTGAACAGAACGTTCAAACACGACGCACATATAAAATGTCTTTATTTAAAAGACAAAAACAATTTTCGCAGTATTCTTATTGTAGTCATTATATAAATCATCTTTTTGTTTCATATTGCTACAATTTACCATTTCCTTTAAACCTATTTTCTTTCAAATTAAAGAGAAAAAACGGTACTTTACTTCAATTTGAGTAACCTGCTTATTTCAATTAAATTTTGATATCTAAAATGTAAAAAATATTTACAGCAAAGACCAAGCACAAACACATCAACGTCCAGGAATAGATGATACAGAATCACATCAATTAGATATGGAATTTGAAGTTCCTCCAGAGACGTCACACAATTTGTATGGAAGACGCATAATATCTATTAACCATTTGTGGCAAGGTTTAATGAAACTGAAGCATTCTGGTTTTGGATGTGACTTTTACGACCTCCAAATTATTTCTGAAAAACGTAGTGGTCTTTCAAGCACATTCTACGTAAAGTGCCAAGTATGTCACTACCAAAGTAACTTCTCGACACACTCTGCGGAGGAAGTAGACGTAAATAAGGCCTCTATTTGTGGAGCATACTCTGTTGGTATAGGTTATACGCAGTTAGCAGAGTTGTTTGCCGCAATGGATATACCATATATGTCGTCACATACATTTGCCTTGCATGAAGAAAATGTCCAATCTGTCATTAAGCAAACCGTTCATGAAGAAATTGTGCAAGCCGGTAAAGAAGAAGCAAATCTAGCAGTTGCAAACGGAGATGTTGATGACAACGGTGTTCCACTAATTACCGCAATTGTGGACGGTGCTTGGAGTAAGCGTTCTTATAAAACTAATTACAATGCTTCCTCTGGTGTTGCATGCATTATAGGAGCACAAACCAAAAATATTGTACGTAGGTGTGAAAAATAAATTTTGCAGAGCATGTCAGAAGCAAAATAACAATAAGGGGAACGTCGCTTTAAAAACCACAAATGTTTTAAAATTGGCATGGAACATCAACTTCGATGGAATCAGCAATAATTTTAGAGGGTCTAAAAGTTCCTTAAGTACCCACGGCATTAAGTATGCTAAAATTATTGGGGATGGTGATAGTAGTATGACTAGAAACATTCGTGTCGCCAAACCATACGGACCAAATTTTTTTGTCGAGAAGATCGAATGTAAAAATCATTTACTGCGAAATTTCTGCACTAGAATTAGAGATTTAGGAAAAACTCCTAAGTTAAATCCTAAAATTAAGTATTTTTACAAAATAATATTCTTCGTTTCCGCACCGCAATAGTAAGTGCCGCTAAACACAGAATGTCCGAAAACGTTCCTAATTATATAAAGATTCAAAATTTAAAGGAAGACATTATAAGTGGTCCTAAACATATTATGGGATGCCACGATGGTTGCGTCAATTTAGAGGGACAGTATAAATATTATTGTAGAGGGCCTAAGTATGGAGAAGAAAACTTGCATAATTTATTTGTTCAAAGTAGCATTAGTGACGAGTTTGACAGAATAGTCCATAGAATTGCTAACCATACTGCCAGTTTATTAATCAACTCCCATACAAACGCTGCAGAGAGCTTTAACAGTCAGGTTAACAAAACGATAGGCAGCAAAAGAATTCATTTTAGTTTAAAAGGCAGTTACGAGTATAGATGCTATGCCGCGGTTTTAAACTACAATAAGAAATCATTTGTATTAAATGTTCAAAACAATTAAACAGAAGTGTGGTTGGTTATTACACAAATAAGTATTTTGAACATTTTGGTACCGTTGCACCTGCTAAAAATCTCGTAAACGGCAAAGAGAAATTTCGTTAGAGGATGCGGATTATGGAACATGTGATGTTGCGGATGATGATAAATGTGGTCAAGAGTACAATGATTTAAAAACTGAGTTTTTGTTTACATTAAATGCGGTAGATATAGACGATGTAGAGATGAATACAAGAGGACAATCTTCAAACCCGCAATGGTTTCGCGAAAAATCTATCCGTCTTACTGCCAGCAACTTTGGTAGAATATGTAATATGAGACCGATGACATCTACTGTTGCCACTGTGAAATCGATTTTATATGCAAACAAAATTGCTGCTAAATCATTAGATTATAGTGTTGTAAACGAGCAAAAAGCAATTAATGAATTTTGTTTAATATTTAATAAAACAATACAACCATGTGGTTTGTTTATAGACCAAAATTATAAATATTTAGCTGCTTCGCCTGATGGACTAGTTTTAGGAGAAAATGCAATAATAGAAGTGAAATGTCCATATACTGCTCGTGACCTTAAAATTTGTGAAGGGATTCAAAAAAATTATTACCTATTTATATATTGATATAAATGATGAAATAAAACTAAAGAAGAATCATGCTTATATGCATCAAATACAAGGGCAGTTACGAATAACTCGGAGATCCTTATGTTATTTTATTATATACACATCGAAAGACCTTGTATGTATAGATGTACCAAAAGACACTAGTTTTTGGGAAAATATGTGCCCAAAATTAGAAAATTTTACATTTCCGCACTTTTGCCAGAAATTATAGATCCTCGCGTCAGTCGTAATCTTCCACTTAGGAATATTTTAACTAAAGATCTTTAAAGTATTGCTGGTATTAGTTTGTAATATTAATTTGTTTCTAATTCAGGTCTGTGAAGTTGGCACTTCCACATGTGAATTTTTGGGAAAAATGCAGCATTCGTTTGCCCATGTTTACTCAGAGAAAACTTATGATTGTCCACATTCCGCAAACTTTTTATCCGGAGAAAACATTTATTGATGAAAAACTAAAAATTAAAAAATCAACTTAATCCCTCTATATTGTTTGTCTATGTTTGTCCAAGAAAATTTTTCGTTTTCCAACCCTCTAAAAATTTTTATGTGAATAAAATACGATACTAATCACAAAAACAGTAATGCATTTGTCGGTTACTAATACACAAAAGATCGATTTTTACCGGGTAAGTTCCAATAAAATTATCTGATTATAAAACAACCTCGTGTGTATTATACAAGATTAGTTGTATGATTAGAAATGATGTACATTCTTAGATGAAAGAGTAATTTCGGAACTGAAGCAAGGTCAATCTATAAGCATATAATATAAGAGCAAACAATATAGCGTGAAAAAAGTTGTTTTTTTTATTTTTAATCAAAAATGTTTTTTCGCATAAACAGTTTGTGGAAGGTGGCCAAACAAAAGTTATACCTCGGCCAACAAATGCCATATTTTTTTAAAAAGCACGTAGAGGTGTCAACTTTGCAGATCATTCTAATTGAGGAATTATTTATGCGGTATAATGATGAGGAGATTTATTTGTAACGCAATGAAAATACTACGTGGTTTATAGGTGTGTGTCGAATGTGTCTTGCTGTCCTGTTGTGAATTTCTTGTAGTTATGTTTGCATTGCGTTTTTTGTTACAATAAATGTCATGTAAAATAATAAGTAAATTGTTCTTATTGTTTTCTGTTTTCGTGTGCGCAACATTATCAATCGATATTTGTAAAACAATTTATATATATTTGCATGCGGTCTGACTTGTAAATGATCGAAATAAAAAAACAAATAATAAAAAATATTTCAAAGGATAATATCTCATTACCCCATTTCGAGTGATTTTCTTAAAAGCTGCCTTTCTTGAAACATTCATTGCAATTATTAAGTTACGTCATTGTTCGTAAATTTCTAGAAACGTTTATTTATCTTTGATGACGCAAATTATAAGATAGGATTTACTCTACCATACATTTCCTTTTAAGGTAGAACCATATGTAAAAATTAGGATTAAAAATTAATTAGCATAATTATATAATTGTAGCTGCTGTAGATAAGTTTTGTTACTAATATAATGCATATTGAAATTAAATATACATTCTGTTAAAATGCATTTTATAAAGATCTTTACTATCCTTATTTATTTACTTTCGGTAATGGGATTATATGGGTTTTAGTGGTTTACAAGGACCTCCCATGGCGAAAAAACGTCAGTAAATTTTAAATAACTTTAGGTATTGTGGGTTGCATATTAAAAAATCACAATTTTAGTTTCACTGCATAGGACCCTTAAGTATCGGGAAAATAGCTGATGTAACAATTTTTTCAAAAAGCTTAGGTAGTAGTGATGTTTTTATTATTGGTCTGTAGTTGGTAATGTCAGTCGTACTTTTACTTTTATGAATAGGAACAACAAAAGTGGTTTTCCAAAAATTCGGGAATATTCCGACTAATAAGGACTAACTGAATAGAATATGAATTGGATAGGCTACATAGCTACATTGTTTAAGTAAAAGAGCTGGAATATTATCAGGACCTCAATTTAGTTGCATACGGTAGGTTTATCAGTTCTGTTAAAACGTCAATAGTACTAATGTTTATTTTATGTAGGTTAACACAATTTGGTGAATGCTGTGTTTGTTGGATGGAACAATTATTATTCACTTTATACACAGTACTAAAATAACTAGCAAATAGATTAACCGTTTCTTGCTCATTTGTACTTTTAGATTGATCAAAAAACATTTCCGATGGTAAGCAGTTTTATTTTTCAGATTGTTTATGTGGGTCCAGAAGTGTTTAGGATTACTTCTGATTTTACTTTGAATATTGTTATTATATGACTTGTAACATATATTTATAAGAACTTTACATTTACTACGTAATTTACCAAATTTGTTATAAAAATAAAGATCACAAGTATTTTTCAATAATTTGTGGTAGATATTTTTAGATTGAATCATTTCCCGTAAATCTGAACAGTATCAATTTGGAAAAGTTTTTTGTTTTTGAATGTGCGTTTAAGTGGAATAAATAAAGAACAACTTTCATATAGAATGTCATAAAAACATTGTACAGCTTCGTCAATAATTAAAGAGCAAAGAAATCTGAAATTTATTTCAGATAAATAATGACACAAGTCTAAATAATTTCCATTTTGATAATCATAATAATAATACTCATAATTTAAAGATTTGTTATAGGAACTTTTAAAACAGATTGATAAAGATGGATGGATGATATTTATCTTCTGGGACTAGTTAATCTAAACTATTTTCCACTGTTAAATTATTTAAATTTGTAAAAACTAAGTCAAGTATTCTGTTGTCACAGTTTTTTATACTATATTTAATTAGAACATGTTTCATAAATTAAACACTAACATAAATTGTCAACGATTCCTGAGTTTAAGCCGTATGCAGATAAAGTATTATCTTTAGTGATATTCCATGACACATGGGGAAGATGGAAATCACCCACCAACATAATATTAGAGTTCATATGAGTCTGTAAAATATTGTCTATGGTGTAACAGATTTTTTCAAAGTGTTGAGAGTTACTGTTAAGTCTTCTGATAACGCAGTTTAAGATCTTCGTCTACATTGCTATTATTTTTCTTAAATTTTGATACGACTAACAAAGGAGTACTTGCGATTTTGCACGTTTGCATGTTGGTTTCTTCCAATAATTCTTCTACGTAATCTGCCTGATCTAAGGTTATTCCATTCTTCGTTCTATTTACGTTAATGGACAATATTCGTTTTACTCTTCCCAGGTCTTTTATCTTAAATTTTTCCTTTAAACGTTTCTTCATTTCATCAATATTTTGCGTTTTTCCGTGCAGAACTATGCGGTCTACGTAGGTCGTTAGTATTAAGTCTTTATCTTCATTGTAAAATAAGCATGGGTCCGCGTTACTATACGGGTCATTCCATTTTCTTTGAAGAATTTGTTGATGGTTTCGTTCCACAATACACCGGATTCATGGAGTCCGTACATTCCTTTCTTTAATTTACAAACGTATTTGTGATTCTCTTCACCATTTTCTCGTTACCATCTGGTATTTCTATGTGTACATCGTTTGTTGTTTCTGAGTTTAAGTAAGCAGCATTGATGTCCACATGTTTAATTTCTCAGTCGTTTTTAACGCTTAATGCCATTAACGTTCTAATTGTTTTTCTTATGAACACTGGAGCAAAAGTTTTATCATAATCTACGTTTTCATTTTCTTTGTTACCGATTATAACCAGCCTTGTCTTGTATCGCACTACTCTTCCAGTGTCGTCTCGCTTTTTTTTTGAATAACCATCGATTTCGTAAAATTCGTTTGTCATGAGGACGTTTGACTATTTCCCAAGTATTATTTTCTCTAAAGTTCTCTAATTCTTCACGGATGGCTGTTGACCATTCGTCCTTTCGTTGCCGCTTAAAGCTTCTTTGTAGGATCTCGGTTCGTTTTTCTCCACATGTAATTCCGCTGAACATTTCTTCTCGTCTATATCATAATCGTCAAATCTCATGGGTTTTCTTATCGTTTGTCCATGTCTCGTGATTGGAAGTTCTTCAGTTTGATGTGTCTCATCGTTTTCGTCTAATGTGTCTTTTTCAACCTTTTCTAAAGCTTCAATTGCTTGAACGTCTTCTTGAACTTCGTCAATTGGTCGGTCAGCTTCTAGCTCATCACTCTCTTCTCTTTCATTATCCTCTTTTATCGGTTGTGCTCCCTCTATCTCTAATGTGTTCCATACAACGGTTTCTTTCGTTTCCTTTCGTTGAGAGAGTTGCCCACCTTTTATTAGCATATGGTTTTCATTAAATTTCACGTCCTTGCTTATTATGATTCTCTTACTTTTGTTATCCCATAGTCGATAGTTCTTTGAATAACTATCGCTTTTTCCGTTAGGTTCCCATTTGTGTCCTTTTTCGTAATTAAGGTACCAGAATTTGCAACCAAATCTTTTCATATGTTTAATATAAGCTTCGCGATCATTCCAACGCTTGAAAGGTGTTTCGCCGTCGTTCGCAGATGTCACTCTTCTATTTTTTATGTAACAGGCAGTAAGTATTGCCTCAGCCCAAAATTCACCGTTTAAACCACTGTTTTTCAACAAACACTTTGTTATCGTCATTAATGTTTGATTTAAACGTCGTATTCCATGTCTCTTTAGGTAGCTGTTGAACATATTCTCCGCCACTGTCGCATTGTAACGAAATTATTTTTCTATCGAAATTGTTTTCTACTTCCTTTTGGTATTCTATAAATTTTTCTAATGCTTCGCTTTTTCTCTTCATCATGTAGACAATTGAATAACGACTATAATCATCTGTAAACGGAATGACGTATCTGTTTCCTGCACAAGATGTCGGTCCCATAATGTTACTGTGCACTAAGTCTAAAAATTTCTTCCTTGCGTTTCGGTTGGGTTCGGTGTTACGTCTTTCTTCTACGAGTCGTTCCTCGTCAATTAATCTGGTTCTTACGTTTTCTAATTTTGAATTTTCGTCATTGACATCTATTGTTCGCACTATTGCATCGTATTCGGGTGGTAATCCAATAAGTATTATACCGAGATGGGTTTTTTCATCTATTTTAATTCCGAATTTGTCTAATTTACGCTTTGTATCACATTTCTGACTCACATAATTGTTTATTTTTTCTGCCGATGATTTATTTTCGTTGACGTAATTTTTCAGCGTAATTATTGCATGGTAACTGTCAATTTTCATATGCGCCGGTCCTAAATTCAACCACATTTCTTTCGCGTATTTGCAATCTTCAATTAAATCTAAATTTCTGTCGTCGATGTTTAAAATAATGAACGCTTTGCATTTATCGTCTAAATTTTTGTTCTTATCATCTACGTTAAATTCTCCGCCGATTACATCATGCAGCCCTTTTACTGTTAACAAACTACGCATTCGTATTGACCACGACCGATAATTTCCATCGCGTAATTTTTCTAATTCTAATGAAATAGTTGAAGATGAATAATCCTATAAAAAAATCAAGTGGATTAGGTCTCTAGGGTAAAAATCGGACCAAGCACTACCTTAAGGGTGGTTGGGAAAGAGGTCACATCATAGTCAAACTGTAGTAGTATTGAAAAACTGATTTTTTCTAATTATAAGCAAAAATAATCAACGGTGCATTAAAAAACCTTGTGCAGCACAATTAGGTAGGTTTCAACTCCCTAAAAACAAAACCCCTTCACGGATCGGTTTGAAAAATTCAAAATACTGGAATTACGAACGAGGGATCTCAAAAATTGTCATTAAAAAATTAAATAGAAAAAACGGGAAAAAAGATATCAGCGATAATAGACAGAGCGCGCTTTTCACCTTTTACATCCTCGGTTATCGGATCCCAAAAAACCTATTCCATGCATCTTATTCAACTGAACTGTTTATTTTTTATAGATTACTTATTCAACTAGAGAGTTCAATATATTCTATGGTAGTATACAGTGGCGGCTCGTGGTGAATCATACTGGGAGGTCAAAAATTAATTAAAAAAATAGACATACTTAAAAAAATATAAATAACTGCACCGCAAAATTTTATACAATCTACAATTTTGTTCAAAATATAGCGATTTTTCGAAACATTAAAATCTCTAAGGGATTTTCTGTAATCATTGTCTAGCTGTGTACGAATATCAACATTTCCTACGGTTGCAAAATTTACCGAGCATTTCATGTGTTCTGCAGACGAAGCATGTTTTTTTATTTCTCTTTTAAATGTTTTAAATCGCTTACACCGTATTTGCACCATAGCGAGTCTGACGAGTCTTTAGAAAATAATAAACAAACAAAACAGTAAAATACGTTTGATACTTCACAACCACATATCCAGTTAGCTAAATCGTACATTACCTAGCGAAAGTTTCGATGAACATCTTTATTTTTGTCTTTGCTAGTTTGTCGTAAACTTAGTTCTGGCAAAGGACGACCATTTGCCTTGAACTCAACTAATTTTGTAAAATTAAGTTTGTTAGCACTTTTTAGTTGTTTAATTTTCTGCACTTACAACAGTAAAACATATCAATATAAATTCTTAAATTGATTTAAAACACGCGAAAATCGAATCAAAAATCGAGCGTAGTTGTACTCGCTATACGAAGTCAACGTAAACTGCGGGATCCGGCTCATGACCCAAAGTTGATTATTGTTTCGGACGTTCGCGTTTATTCGGGCGCTGCACGTTTTTCGAGTTTTTCCGGGTAGATCTAATTCAATGAGGACAATTCGCACCGCCAGCCCAAGGTTGAAGAGGATAAATTACTAACGACGGCCGATAAATTTTAAGTTATTGTACTTGCGACTTAATTACCTATTTTAATAAAAACATGTAATAATGAATATTTTTATATATTGTCAACATTTTTGGGAGGTCATTGACCAAATGACCATATGGACAAGCCGCCACTGGCAGTATACCTACATACGAACGGATGGCCGTTTGTGTAATGTGCTTTTATTGAAAAGATTTTTACATTTAAGTAAAGAAGTAATAACTATCATTAAACTAATAATTAAGTAATACGTTTTTTCTACAGGTTATAATTAAAAGGGCCTGATAAAAGTTATAATAATTCTTTCATCTAAATATAGTAACTTATTAAAAGATACAGTTTAATTTAAAGAAATATAATTAAAACACGAGCCGAATGAAATACCTACCTAGTAAATACCGTTTAGTTGTGATGTTTACTCAACGTTACTGGATCAAATTTCGAAGCAATGCTAAAAGGTAATCATATTAAGCTTATTACTTTATTTAATTAAAATTTTGAAATAGGTATACACGACTTTATTTTTTTTTATATTACGAGATTATGTTTGACAATCTTCAAATATTAGCAACATTTATACAACTTATCTACATCTAATTTCTTAGGAATTTTCTTTATATTTTCGTAGTATAACTGATAAGCCACCGATCTGAATTCTTTAATGGTTATTCCATAGCATCTTCGCGACAGTGTGAAATAATATTCTGCTAACTTCATTTCTTGATCATGAGTGAACACAGTTTTTCGCCCAACTTGTTTTGGAAATCCCTCAGAAATATAAAACTCACAATGCATCGAGGCAACAGCGCAATTCTGCTATTGCCCCGAGCAGTTAGTGTCGCTAATACCCCGCTAGCATGTGGACTTTTGAAATATAGATTATGAGGTTTGTCATCAGACTTTTATGTGGTAAAGCTACTAATAATCAACTCATACTAGGTTGTATAATATGCTTATGCAAACAGAAAATTAATAAGTTGCATACTTATAAACTTTCCACACCATTCCTGTGTGAGAATTTGCGCCGAGGACCCGTGTATGTAAATACCGCTTTAAATAGTATTAACCGTTAGTCATAAAAAAAAAATCAAAAATGCAAAATTTTTTCATTTACCCTTGTTCTTATAATTTTAAAATACTTTTTTGATTGATTTTGATTTTTGATAACACCTTTTACTTTTTCCGTTTTTACTTAAGAGTCCTCTCTACCCTTTTTTGCTAAAATCGTTATATCGAATCGCTAAGAACTATACTATTTTTTTTTATAGAAATAATGTTTAAACAAGGTCACGGACACGTTTGAAAAACTAGTTTCAGGTTTTACCGTTCTGTAGTGCTGCTTTACAGGGAAACATTACATGTTTTCGAAGCGACAAAATATACTAAGTGACATAGAAAGAAGAACACCCAGTAACAATGAATTTATTTGAACAATTTTTGGTATACTAGTGTATACGAATTAGATTAGTAAACGATCACAATTTGATAAAAATTGAACTGTTAACTTCTTCAAAAAACTTAAAAATGTGTTGCTCCACCACGATGTCTTGTGCACTCATTAACGCGTCTGGGCATACTTCTAATGAGGTGATCGATTTCTTCTTGAGGTATCTCATCCCATGCTATCTGTAACTGGTGCTGCAAAGCCGCTAGAGTTTGTGCAGGGTGAGGTAAATTGAGTAATCTTCTTCCCATAATATCCCAGACGTGCTCAATGGGCGAAAGATCGGGAGATCTTGGTGGCCAAGGCAACAAAGCAATTTGATTGGCTTCAAAATGAGCCAAATAACCCTAGCAACATGAGGTCGTGCGTTGTCTTGTTGGAATGTGCTGTTAGGGATGGTCTGAACATAAGGTACAATATGGGGTCTACGACCTCCTGGATGTAGCGCGCAGCGGTCATGTTACCTCTAATGAAGACCAAAGGTGACCTACTTCCAATAGCAATACCTCCCCCATACCATAACTCCAACTGTGTGGTGCACATGCCTATTCACAGAAAATTGGGGATCTTGTCTTTCACCGCGCCGTCTTCTCACCTTTGCACGACCGTCATGCATACCCAAACAGAATCTGGATTCATCACTAAAGACAATTAAATTCCATTCTTGGGCCCAATTTGCCCGTTCTCTACACCACGCTAGACGATAACGTAGCACAAAAAGGGGACGGTATGAAAAGAGCCCAAAGGTTTTTATCCGTCTATAAACGGTTTGCATCCCAATCGGTCTTCCATGTTCTTCAAACCACTGGTCCGCAATCGCCCGTGTAGAAGAGAAGCGGTCCCATAATGCCAATAGTCTAAGACGGCGATCTTCGCGTTCTGTGGTTCTTCGACGACGTCCTGTACCTCTCGCTCTTCGTGTACGGCCCTCTTGGTTCCATGCCCGAACACAGACTGTCAGTGTTTAAACTCCGTTGCGTTCTAGCGACTATATCTCTCATAGACAAACCAGCCTCACGCAATCACACAATTCTACCCCTATCAAACTCGCTTAATTGCCGAAAATTATGGCGTCTTCGCACTGGAGGCATTGTGATTGAATTAAAGCTCTTTGAAATGCAATTTAATTCGCTTAAATAACAACTGTACTTACAAATGCTTAATTCATTGTTTTAGGGATACTTAATCGTAAGTGTTTTTGAATGAGGTTAACAAAACAACCGCTAGGGCAATATGGCTGAAAAACTGATCGTTTTTATCTTAATATAAACAAATATATTCCCAAAAAAATTTACAAAATATTCATTATTACTGGGTGTTCTTCTTTCTATGTCACTTAGTATAACACCCTTATATACAATATTCTAAAAATATTATTTTTCACATTCTACAATGTTCTTTCCAACTCAGTACGGACGCTCAAGATTTATTAATAAATTGGGAAGAATTTCAATATTTCACGACAAAAGCTGCAAAAACAGTCTTATTTTCAAAACATAATTATAACAAATCAAAATATTTTAGAGAAAAAATGGCTCCGACATAAGTTACGTAACAAATCCATGTTTATGATAGTGAAATCCATAATTATTTTTATCAAAAACTGTAGCCTTGAGAGTGTCGCACGTAACATAGGAATTTTACATGGGAATTGAAAGGTAGAGAGACTCTTAAACAACTACGTATGGGTTAATATGATGTTTAATATGAACACTGAGCAAAGATACCATAAATGACTTACAAAGAAATACAGTAATTTTTTGACAATACATTGTTACGGTTTATTTGTAAACAAAATATTAAATGTAATCAGTGTTGAAAACCTGGCCGACAGCTCTATTAGTTGCAGAGGGTCGTGGATGTACTTATTAGTTATTATGTCGAAGGTTTTCACATTGCAAAAGGAGAGAAACAAGAGGGCACCACCTAGAAGATTGTGTAGGAAATATTCTGGAGTAACAAGGAGCTCCAAACACAGAAACAACCTTAAACTAGTATGGATATAATTTCTGTCAAATGACTAGACCATAAGATTTAAGCAAAAGTGGAACAAATTTTTACAGTATAATTGTTAATATCGTAGGTTTATATATAAAAGCCGAGATGTAGAGAACGAAATGTCGGATTGAGTTGAAAAACATACCAAATGATAGGCAAAACGATTCAGAAGTTTAAAAATATGGTTTCGCCACTTAAAATACACTCTAATTAGCTAATTAATTAATTTAAAAAACATTGGTAATTAAAAACCATTCAAATTAACAAATTTTCCCCAAAAATTTTTGGGGTTTATTCTAGTAATATTATAATAAGGAATAATTTTCCAATAAATTGTATTGATGTAAATAGCTATTGTTGCATTGTAATGCAAAAATAAATGGTTTTTTTATACTTAAACCCTCTGTACAAGATAAATTTATCGTTTTAGTTCAAAATTTTATTGGTAAAAAAATTGATCATAATAATCTCTACAACTTCTTCCTCTTTCATTTTTCTATAGGGTGAAAAAACAAAAATTCACAAACCCCTTGCTCTACAGCCACAAGGGTTGACGGGAGAGAAAAAACATGCCTACAATACCTGTAGATATTATTATAAGGAACAATTTTTACAATTTACAATTTTCCGGTAAAGTGACATTATCAACCCTGAAAAGTGAAATTTACAGATTTCATAAATTTCAACCCCCTATAGGAGTCCATATCACTTCCTATCACAAAATGTCATTAGAATAACAGATAGAACTGAAAATCTTCTACAATTTTTTATTCGACTTTTTTGGCGGCGAACCGTTTAGCCGCTATATCAATTCGCGAAAACAACCCTCGTTCTCAAAATGCTCAAGGGTGCGGGTGATAAAAAATTGGCTCCGGGTTCCTTGTAGGGTTCCCTAATAATATCAAACATAAAATTTTGGCGGGATTTTTTTCGAAATCGACCTCTTTTTTGCCTAATTTTCCTGTATTACAAAGCATCCGAAAACTTTAGTATTGAACAAATGGTTTCTGTAGTCATGGAATTAGTAACTTCCACTGTGTCCATTTTGAATATGCGTCAACGATGATTAGCAAAATACTTATTGTCAAACAGGGGACCGGCGTAATCTATATGGATTCTTTCCCAAGAATCTTTTGGATACTCCCAATGATATGAATTGCATTTAGTGAATCAACCCTTTCATCTTATTTATTCCTACATGAGCTGTATGCAATTCTTTTAGCATTAATAAACGAAATTTATTAGGAATAACTACTCATGCTCATACATAAGACAGCCATTACAAATTATACAATTTGCTTGAGTGCCTTTGTAACTTAAGCGCTGTAATTGTTTATTTTTTTGAATTGCGTCAAAATTGGTTTTAATTCAGGATCTTCTCAAGTCTCCAAAGCGATTTGTTCTGATGTAATACGCAGTTGATCAATTTGTTGATAAATGAATCAAATTAATGAATGGATCAAAATTAGTGTTTTGAAATGTGCTGAGTCAGCATTGTTAGGTACTAAACGTCATAAACAATTTGCATAATTGCGTTACTTTTTGATTTTCAGAATTTTATGTCGTAATGAATGTTTGTGAAATAGTCTGCATAATTGAGCAACTAGACAACGTGAATTTAGGAAGCAGATCATTAGGAGAAAATATATGTGAGATTGATTTAGCATTTGGTTTTAAATGAATATGCATAGGTTGATCTTTAACTTCCCAACGGAATTATCGAATATATTTTTATATTTCTCCAAAAGAATTTCTAAATCAGAAGTATTCTTGGAAGAAATAAACCTATTTGAACATATTTGCATGCATTTTTCGCGTGTTAAATGAAAAGTGAGAATATACGTTTTGTTCCTTTCAATTTCACCTTCAATTTTTTTTGTTTTCTAACAATCAGACCACCACACGATCATCCAGCCTCGATTGAATCCAAAATCTTCGTGGTCGTCCTCTTTTTCTTCTTTCCGCGGAATTACAGTCAGTTACCCATTCTATCCATCTAGGTTATTGCGCAGCATCGCCTCCAAAGTTCTATTTCTGTTGCTTTAATTGTTCTTTCATTTCCTTTGTTTACAACCCAGACTTCCTGTCCGTATGTAATTATGCTCTGTACAATTACTTTCTACAGGGTATCCAGAATCTCCTGACAAACGAAGACCGGAGATTCCTCAGATAATTTTAAGACAATTTAACCCAATTCACCTAGTCCGAAAATGCTTCCTAAGGGAGCTAGAGCTCTTTGAAGATGGCGCCTGGTAAAGTAAAAAATTAAAAGATAAACTTCGCGAACTGACAACAATTTGACAATGAAAAACGTAGGTTTTACTTTTGTTGGCAGTTCAGAGCCAACTAGTGCAAAAAATATAAATGTAACTTTAATGACAAAAAAACAAAAAAAATTTAAATCCATTTTTCTAGAAAACGGTGTATCCTAATGAGTAAAGTAAGAGTAGTAAGTAAAGTAAGAGTACCTTTTAGTACTAGAATACCTGAAAATTTAATAATCTAGTGTCACAAATGCTTAAAAGGTAAAGACAAAAAGTTATGCGTTAAAACAACCGTTTACCTACTCAAAACGGACGCCTATGACCGGTACTAGAAATTCGCTATTGATGGAATTGATTCATCTCTGAAGGTTAAACAAGCATACCAGTTTTTGCTTTTTTAAGTAGAAGCGTTCTGAGGGTATTTAAAAAAAACTATTTACAAGGCGCCATCTTCAAAGAGCTCTAGCTCCCTTAGGAAGCATTTTCGGACTAGGTGAATTGAGTTAAATTGTCTTAAAATTATCTGAGGAATCTTCGGTCTTCGTTTGTCAGGAGAAGTTCTGGACACCCTGTATATTCTAGTCTGTTACATATTATTGAATGCAATTGTCGAACGCACGACCTTGTTTGCCCCAATCAAAATTTAATTCCTCTTCTGTTATTTGTTATTGTAAATCCTAGATCTTTAAAATTGTCCATAGCCTTTATTTGTATTATTCTCTTCCACTTGTAAATTTTCTATTTTTTTTGTGTTGTTGCTAAATGTAAGGTCTTTTCCCAATTTATTCCTCCTTTGTTGTATTCTTCGTTTAGCTTCCACATCATATAGCTCAAATCTTCCTCGTCTTGTGCAACAACTACTTGATTGTCCGCATAGCATAGACTATACAGGTGCTTATTTCTGACTGGTACTCTCATTCCTTCGCATTTATGCTTCCATCCTTTCAGGGTATTTTCTAACATAAATAATGTTGGTGATGTTGAACACCCCTTCAATAACCCCTTTGATGTCTCAAAGTCTCCTACAATTCTTCCTCCTATTTTTATGGAGGTTCTATTTTCTTTGTACAGGTTTTTTACCGCTGCTATTAGGTATCCAGGTATTCCTATTCCTTCCATTGCTATCTATAAACTTTTGTCTGGGAACAGTATACAACGCTTTTTTCAGATGAACAAAGGCTAGGTGTATCGTTCTATTTTTTGCCACTTTCCTTTCTAATAGCTGTGTATATGTGGTCTACACATGATTTGCTTGCTGAAAATCACGCTTGTTCTTCTCCTATTTTGTTTTGTATACTTTCTTCTAGTTTATTCTTAAGTACGTACCTTTCCGTACAGTCTTCCCATTAGGGCGATGATACTGATTCCCCTATAGTTCTCACTTCTTCGTTTATTGGCCTTCTTAAATATCAACGTGAAGTATCACTCCTTCCATTGTTTCGGCAAATCTTCACCTCTTATTTAAAAAATTTGATGTATGATTCTGAATAGCTTTTTATTTCCATCTTTCACGAGTTCTGGTGGTATGCCGCCTAGTTCTGTTGATTTATTGTTTGTTAGTGATTTTATAACTTTTTTACCTCTTTCAGTGATATTATAACTGTCTCTTCTTGTCTTCATTTTCTTTCTCTATTTACGTGTTGGTTTTCATTATAAATTCTTGCCTTTTCTTAGTAATACTTTCCCCACTCTTTGTCTTCAAAGTATTGTATATGAAGTCGTTCTTTCCATCTGCTCATATATTTTTAGCATTTTCCATAACTCTGAGCATCTCGCACCACTTAAATATATAGTTATCATTTTTTCTTTTGCTATCATTCTTGATACTTTTCTGCATTTATCTTTATACATTCTTGTGTCTTCTTCTATTTTTCTGATTAGCGATTTGTTATATAGATCTTGTAAGGTAACTGAAAGGGTTTTTGGGGTTCCGATTGACACGTTTTCAAAACTACACACAAACGAATTGTATTCTCTTTAAGGTACAAGTTACATGAAAATAAACAGCAAAGTATGGCGGGCGATCAAACTGCGCTTTTGTTCGTTAACCTCTACCATGACCGCTGGCGCGCTGTCATTCCAGTGGCGGGTAGTTTTGGCTTTACATCCTCCCCCTTTGGAGGTCACAACCGTCTCGGGTGACATCCAATTTAATGGAATGGATAAACTGTCATCATTTCGACAACATTCTCCGGTACAAGGCTTCTTCTGCCGACGTATTCTATTGGGTGTCTCATTCTTGTTACTTGTTGGAGTTGCTTCAACTTCAATTGCATGTTGGTTGTCGTCAGATGAATTTGGATCATCAAGGTTGTCCGATTCGGTCTCGAGCTAGATTCTTGGACGTCCTCGTTTACGAATTGGCCGTAAAGGAACCTCATTGCCATCTCCTGCGACATACAGTCGGAGTGCCGAAACATGGTAAGTACCTAGTACAACATCGGGTTCATTCACGCTGGATACTTGGTAAGTTGTTGGTGAAACCTGTCGTTTGATTAAGTAAGGCCCATCATGTCGCGGAGCGAACTTTGACGTATATTTATGAGATGCACTGCTTAATGCGAGTACATCTACCAGAACTTTGTCACCCTCTCGAAATGAAATAGTCTTCCTACGTTTTATATCAGCGTAACGTTTAGTAACATCTTGTTTCAGCTCAGTTCGTTCCCGTGCACAACCAAAAGCAGTAGCCAAATCTTTAAGGTAAGGGGTTATTTCATCCTGTACACTACCAATAAATCGAGGTGTCCTCTAAGGATCAGTTTTGGGACCTTTATTTTTCCTAGTTTTTATTAAAGAAATAGTAAATTACAGATAAACAAATGGTTAAAATATAATGAATTAGTTTTAAAACGAGTCCAAGACGCAAACTATAATTTTTAGTACTAGAGACCTTGGAAGCCATCAAAACCTAAATAAATGTAAACTCTTAGGAGTATACTTTGAACCAAATCTCACTTGGTTTAATCACTGCGATGAACTTGCCAAACATTTATCCTCGTTAATCTTCTTATTTAGAAATAGGGGGCGAGATAGCATATCAGCTACCACATTATGTTTTTCAGGTAAGTATTCAATTTTGATATCAAATTGCTGTAGGGTTAAAGCCCATCTAGCCAGACGTCCACTTGGAGAGCGTAGAGTCATTAGCCACCTTAAGGGTTGGTGATCGGACTTTATGATAACAGGTGAGTTTTCGATGTAACCTCGGAACTTACTCACTGCATGTACTACAGCTAACGCTTCCCGTTTAGTCGTACTGTAGTTTCGTTCAGCAGCATTTAGAAGCCTGCTGACGTATTCAACTGGTCGATCATCAGTACCCTTCCCCTGGAGAAGACATGCTCCAATAGCATACGAGCTTGCATCAGTTTTCAATAAAAAGGATAGTTCATAATCTGCTTGCCGCAAACTTGGCGCGCTTGCTAACAGTCTTTTTAAATTTTCAAACGCACTTTGTTGCTCTAGTCCCCACACGAATTTAACGTTTTTACGCGTTAAAACGCTTAAAGGTCGCGACACACTCGCGAAAACCGGTATAAAACGTCTAAACCAGCTGCAAGTCTGCAAAAATTACATGACTTGTTTAACATTAATGGGTGACTTCATTTCGGTAATAGCGACAATCTTGTCGGAATCCGGCTCAATTCCCTGCGGAGTAATAATGTGTCCCAAAGACTTTACTCGCGCACTAGCAAAGGTACACTTTTCCCGATTTACGGTTAGTTTAAAAATACGAGACGATCAAAAACACTTTTTAAGTCTAATAAATGTTGTGCGAATGTTTTTGACAATATAATTATAATATCTAAATAAGCCAGTATAACTACATCACTTATTCCAATTCGATAACGGTCAATTAAGCGTTGGAAGGTCGATGGTGCATTTTTCAAGCCAAATGGCATCCGAATAAAACGATATAATCCAAACGGCGTTATATATCTTCAAATCTAACGTTGACATGCAATAGCCAGAGGTACTAGCATGCAAAAGGTCATCTATCCTTGGTAAAGGATACTTATCTGACGTAGTGATAGCATTTAAACGGCGTCTACGCAGAGTCTAAATGTTCCATTTTTTTGGTACTAGCACTAGTGAAGATGCATAAGGAGAGTCGCTCTCTTCTATGATTTCTGCCTCTAGAAGTTTCTCAATTTCTTGTCGGAGCACATTGACTTAAACGGAGAAAGTCTATATGGAGGTACAGCAACCGGTTCATTATTAGTAACTTTGATAACATGTTCCGCATAAGGTGTTGCTTCTTGATGTTGAGCCAAAACATTGAGATTTTCATTTAAAATATGTCCTAACTTTTTGTTTCAGTATTAATTAAATGTGATCCTTCATCAGGACGTAACGTGACTTTTACTTTACTTTACTTTACTTTACTTTGTGGTTCTTCATGAAATTGAAAGGCCTGTTGATCTCCATCCGCAAAAGACCATTCCATACATGCGACATTAATAATCATATTTGATGTGGCAATAAAATCTACACCTAACAGTGTTGTACCTGACGTATGTTCAGGAATAGCAATAAACGTCGTAGTTATGCTACGGTCCTCTAGTATAACATCACAAGAAAATACATGAGCAGTATAATTTCTAGGTTCACCATCTGCCAAAATATTCTGTGTATTGCTCACCGTATATGGTACTTGTTGCTTCATTAAATGGTAGTACAATCGATATCCTGCAACACTACACTTAGCACCAGTGTCAATGTACGCTAACCCTTTTAATCCTTCCACGGTTACACAAAGAAGTGGTCTCTTGCCGTCCTTCCCTGCATCGGTTAACATAATTTCTACTTGCGCTGCCTCATGTTTTTTGGATCGTGTTTGGACATTACTTGATGTACGGCATTTTGGTCAATTCGATCTAACAAATCCTGGTGTACCGCAACTGAAACATTTTATGGTAACAGGAGTTGCATGCTTTTCAACTTTTGTTTATTTGTATCAACATCTGTCGACTCATGATGTACTTTAGGTTTATGTATTTTGTTAAATTTTCTACATTCTGCCTGAATGTGTCCATAATTTTTACAATAATTGCATCTATTAACAATCCAAAAATCATGTCGATTTTAAATTTTTTATGCAGTTAAGGTTCTGATGGCAAATGCGAAAGAAGAGCTCTTTTATTACTTACGAATACATCTGTCGGTTCGTGATCACCTTGTTCCTTAGCAAATAATTCACGAAATATTTTGTATGGAGGTTTATTTACGCCAAAAGAATGTCGTAGTGCACTTAAAGCTTCCCACTTATTAATAGAATCTTTCGTACCTTGCCACCAAGTTCCTGCTAATTTATCTAGAAGCATAGGTAATCCACGTAATGCATTCGTATCACTTATGTTAAGACATTCTTTGTAAATTGTGACGGTATTAATAAAAGCTTCCACATCTTCATCTTTACTAGCAGAAAATCGTGATAAGCACCGTGAAAAATTTCCCAAAGATGTTGGTTGCGAAGCTGGTGGTACCTGATTTGCACTCGAATCTAATGCAGTTCTTGAAACGCCTGCTAACAGTTCTGCAATTGTTCTTGCGTCATCACAATTGGATCTCCCATTGCTGCACTATATTTCTTTACAGCCATCGAACGAAGATAATAATTGTGCGGTTGTTTACTAATTTTGAAAGTTCCTGTACCTATTAACTCGAACACAAAATTGTCTATGCACATGCAGTTCATTAAACACTTTGTCAAAACGGCGATATGTTGGGCGCCAATGTAAGGTAACTGAAAGGTTTTTGGGGTTCCGATTGACACGTTTTCAAAACTACACACAAACGAATTGTATTCTCTTTAAGTTACAAGTTACATGAAAATAAACAGCAAATTATGGCGGGCGATCAAACTTCGTCGCACCAGCTTGAAATGTAATCTTACTTCTATTAATTAAATAACATAAAAGGCATACAACGTGCTTTTGTTCGTTAACCTCTACCATGACCGTTGGCGCGCTGTCATTCCAGTAGCGGGTAGTTGGGGCGTTACAATCTTTCTAATGCTTCGAATCCCGATTGTTTTAGACATTCTTTTACGCTGTCGTATCTGAATTCTACCAGGTGCATATCTTGTGTTAATTTTTGCGCAGTTTTGGTGACATCGACCATTGAGAATGTATTACCCATCACCTCCAAATCGATGAGATTTTGTTACTTCTGTTAATTCTTTTCGGTAAACTCCTCAAAATATTATTTTCTTTGCATCTGTTTCCCTGTTTGTGGTTTCATCAATTTGTCGAGCAAAATTTCATATTCCTGTCTCTTTGTCTCTGTCACTATATGCTTTTGATTTTATACGCCAAATCTTAGGAAAACTTTCATACAACCCAATAAATTGAGTTACGAATAAAATGAATATTACGCAGGTAAACGGTGATTTCACTCAAATATCATTTGCCAAAGCAAATAGCTTTTGACCAGGTATACAATTAAACATGTTATTTTAAATTAGTCACCTAGAGAAATACTGTAGGTATAACTAGGCAAATACTATTTGTCTAACAGCTTGCCAGCAAATTGTTGAATAAATCTAAGGTTGTTGAGAGGCAAATCAAAAAAGGTGATCCTACTATTCTTTATAAATTCATAACCGCAATAACTGCGGAATTAATTGTTTTTGGCTTCTATGAAAAATTACTCACGGTAAACCAAAGACATCCTCAGAGTCAGGGATCAGTGGGACGCTCTAATGACGATGTTGAACAACTCTTACACTACTGGATCAGCGAAAATAATTTCTATCAAATGGTCAGTCGGTTGCCGCATTGTACAGTGACAATAAAGTATTTCTTTTCATAGGATTGTTAAAAGGTCTCCATACAAAAGCATGTACGGATCGGATCTAAAAGGTTTATCTTCTTCTAATATCCCATTAGAATTCATTGAGAAAGTTACTGTAGAAGGAGGACCTACACATTTTCAATCCAGATCACCAAAAATTACAAAACAGCCGTCGACTTATGTAAATACTTACACATCTGTCGACAGAGTTGCCTTAATAAAAATGATTAATGTTTAGTTAATAGTTTGCCCGGAAATATAATTCGTGAGAATTTTGAAAGTATTAACGAAATTCGACCCGTTTGTGAAGAAATCCTTCTAGCAAACCAGTTTCTATAAACTTGATTTCTAAACACGAATGCCTCTGATGAAAATGTTAAAAGGAAAAGGAACAACAATTACTGCTACGTGTGTGGAAATATCACTACCGATTTAACCGAATGTGATAAATGGTTGCTGCCAACAGCAAGACACGAATTGTGATATTTGCTTTTATCAACGCACTTAAACTTGCAAACGCGGGCGTCAACAGCACCCGGCTGCGTCCAGACTGCTATAGCACAGAAAAGTAAACGATTTAGAAACTTCACTCGACCGTCGGCACTTTGATGTTGGATGGGAAACATTATTTTCGCGCACCTCGCCCTGGACATCCTTTTAGTCACAATATGAATTGAGCAGCTGTTTAGGTTTTATACGGAGTATACGATTTCTTCAAGCGGCACATTCTTTCTTTTAAGAAATTTCAATAAACACAACGAAAATAACAAAAACAGTGTTTATTTATTTATAATAATTAAAAATGTGTAATTTTAATAATTTTTATGCTGTTTTTTTGTTGTTTATTTTTGTGTTTTAAAATTTCTGTTAGCAAATTTTAAGAAATAAAATATTCTCATCCTGGTGTACAAACATAATAAAATTTTAATGGGGATCGAACACACGGGTGTTCAAACGACACCTTTTCTAATTTAATTAGAATTCGGTGCCCTACATTATTACAATTGTACAGTTGTATACCGCACTTAAGAATACACCTCTGAAGACCACATAATAAGAACGAAATGGGCATCAGGCGTTCTTTTGTGCGTGTATGCTACTGTACAGAAATACTTGGATTTATCGACACGAGTGTTTATTGCATTCTAAGTTATCGCCTAGATAACGAATTGCATTTAAAACATTCAACTATCGTTACAGTACTTTTCTCAAACCTTGTGAAATTTTTATGTTGTTAAGAAATCCGTAGTGGGGTGCGCGTATAATCACCAACTTTTATTTATAGTATAGTGGCACCAACTTTTTTTCAATTGAAGACAATGTGGTAATTAATAGTGTTCGAGACTTCAGAGGATTGTATGATGCTCAACATAGACTATAAAGATCATTGGACCAAAGACAAATTTGGACGGTGACCAACTAAAAAATGCGAAACAGGTAAACAGTTTATATATTTAGTACTTATTATACAAGTATTATATATATACAGGGTTTTCAAACTTAAGCCCGCACTATTGCTAACTTTGTTATTATTAGAGCTACAGGGTCGGTTAAATAGGCAAACTAATAGCATTTGTTTCTCTCATCACTATAGTGAAAACAGAATAAAAATCGAACATCGCGTTTGCGAGTTATGTCAAATTGTTCCATTTTTTCAAATACAATATTCTCAATCAATAGGAAATTCAATACTAAATAAAAAAGTGCTCTATTATTTTTTATCCTAAAGTCAAAAATGACAGAGCTATTGATGATTTTTCAAATAAGTTTAAAGTGGCTGTGATTTACTAAACTACAATCGTTGTCTAAATGTCATCAGGGTTAAAATGTCAAATTGAAGTTTCACTGGTAAACAGTTTACAGCCACTAAAAGCGTTTACAGGCGGGGTCAAAAATGCTTGGACCAAGAGAGTGACGTTTTTGAGCATCTAATTTTCTTTTAATGTTCACAGAATAAATTAAAATAAACCATATCCTTTCGCTTCATGAATATTTCTCTTTTTTTTTAATTTTATTTTCCACTTCTACTGGATATAGCCACCATGAATTTTGTATGTTAATCTATCCCCATCACGAAATATTTTTTTTAAGTGTCTGCCGTGAACAAGATTCAAACTGCCTCGACCTACGGTTTTTCGACTAGTAAACTTGACTACGTTCTTGGCATTACTACTCGACCACCCGCAGGTCTGATATTCTTCCTACTTTCTACTATATGGTAAGGCAAAGTTATAACTAACACAGCCACCTTAACCAATTTGAAAAATCATCAATAGCTTGTCATTTTGACTTTAGCTCTCTCATTTTTAACTTTAAGATAAAAAATAATGAGACACTTTTTGTTCAGTATTCAATTTTCTATTGATTAAGAATATTGTATACAGGGTGCCCATTTGAAAAAATTGAACAATTTGACATAACTCGCGAACGCAATGTTCGATTTTTATTCTGTTTTCACCATAGTGAAACAATGCAACTAGTTTGCCTATCTAACCGACCCTGTAGCTCTAATAATAACAAAGTTAGCAATAGTGCCGACTAAAGTTTAAAAACCCTATTAGTGGGAATTATGTAGAAAAGTAGAGTAATGTATAGTATTTCAAATAAAAAAAAGTGTTGAAAAATATTTACTTGTTATTTTTATATTGCAAAACGGTACTTACTTTAAAAACACGCGTCGTATATCACATGCCTATATTTCCTTCAATTTTCAAAGATTCGACTTCACCAGCTCAGAGGTCAAAGATCAGGTCAACATGTAAATAGCCTAAGTTCACCGCCTTGACCTCCTGAAAAAAATAAGCCATCAATCATAAAAATTGGTTGAGTAGTTTTGGAGGAGAAGGTGGATAAACAAACAGAAAAACAAAACTCGAATTTATGTGTGTGATTAAAACGGCTTTCACGTCCTGAAAAAATGCCTATATTTCCTTAAATTTTCAAAGATTTGACCTCACCAGCTCAGAGGTTAAAAGTCAGGTCAAAATGTAAATAGTCCTAAGTTCACCGTCTTGGCCTCCTGAAAAATAAGCCATCAACCATCAAAATCGGTTGAGTAGTTTTGAGGAGAAGGCGGACAAACAAACAAACAAACAGAAAACAAAATTCGATTTTATGTATATTAGTTTGGTCAATAACCATGCGTATATGAAAAAACTATAAGAGGTAAAAACAATTCTAAACAAGTAAAGATTTCAAAGGTATTATTTGAAGTAGTTTTCAACCCCAGGCTTTAGTTGGGGATAACTCTCAAGAGTTCGGACATAAAGTTTATATGAATAACTATCTTTACTTTTTGCCGAAGTATCACCTCTTAAAGTTATTCGTATATCTTTACATACCTTCTTACCTCAAATACCTAGTCATGCTGTTAAGCAAATAGTATTTGCCTAGTCGAATAATTTAAAAATAACATGTTCAATTATATGCCTGGTCAAAAGCTGTTTGTCCATGTCCATTTGTCTGCGACATATATATCGATGGCCTAGGCGGAATACCACGTATCAACATTTTGACAAATTTTCAGGAGAGACAAAAAGTGTATTATTTCTTTGTTACAGGGCACTAGTAGGCAATTTACATATGTCTAGCTAAAAATTGTAGATTTTACACAACAATATCCTAAAAATGTTTTAAAATTAATTTTCTGGCAATGCGGTTTGATACGTGGTATTGCCTGTTGAACCAGATGTTGATAAGTGGTATTTGACCAAAAATACACAAAATTTAATATAGTACCAAAATTAAAAATTTGTATTAGAACTTTTATAGGAACAAGAAAACATTATGAATAATAAGTAACGTCCAAATAAAACATAAAACCACTTTTAGTTAAAATCTAAGATATTTTACATTTTCTAATAAAAATGGCACTAAAAAAATAACATTCAAGAGTAAACCTTAATCTAATTAGGTACAAATGTAACACCTTTGGTAACTGAAAACTTCTAACAACTATATTGCACTAATAATAATTAATCTTTATTAAATTGTAAAGAGTCGTAAAATCCATGAAATTCTGGTGCAAGTGTAGATTTTATGTCTTGTAGGTGAGAAAATTTTTGGGCAGATATTTTTAGTTGGTCTGGGAACAAGCCTTCAAGTTCGTAGCTAGAATTATCTATTTCCTTGGATCTTTGTGGTAAATCTCGAATTTGTTCGGAAAAATTAATCTTATATCCTATAGTGCCTTCAGGAAAATAATGCAGTTCTCTCAGGTTATTGACAGTGGGGTCATTTGTACAACGTCCAGGTCTTATACTTCTGTACCTCATAAGATCTTTATTATCATAATTTTAAATATTTCATGCGTCAAAATTTCTGCATTTAAGGGAGTCGGTTTTGTCTTGCTTCACGGGTTTTAGTAACAATAAGGTAATGTAATTTCCCGATTTTTAGTTTTCTTACAATTAAACTATGGACAGCATCACATTCCATTTGTGTATGTCCGGGTTCCAAGTATTTTGTGCTACGGGTTTTTGTTTTTAACGGCATATTGTAGCAGTGCATTCGAGAGTACCACATTGCAATTCTGGTAGCCGCAGCCATCGCTCCACAATATCACTGGCAAATCATCTTCGCAATACTTCTCTAAATGATTAATAATAATTGTGGCAAACACAGAGGAACATAGATCTCCCTCAACCTCACTCCACCAACAGTTCCAACATTCATGGGTTTTTAAATTATATACAGTAAAATTGTGAACCTTTAATCTAGTTTTAAAATAAAACTTATTAGCGTTGTTTACAGGGCACATTTTCACTGCTTGCACATCCATAACAAATACATGGCACCTACCTTCCTTGGCTTTGTCTTTATCGATATCTTTTGCCTGCCTTGCTTGCTCTTTAAGGGTAATGTGAGTATTATACTCTGTTGTATTAATATTTCCCGCTCTATAAGCCACAAAGGTATTGCACTGATCCTTTTTGAAGTATACAATGCTAAATTAAGATCCTCAAATAACTCAGAAAAGTACCAATAACTTAAAGACTTCTTTTTATCTTCTAGACACTTTTCTTGATATAGTTTATACAAGGTAGCCTTTGACTCAAAATTGTATTCTAGATATTGTTTGGAAGAATCTTTTCTGCAGTAATGTAATTTTCATTTGCTTACAACAGCTAGACACCATCGCCTCATTTATGCCTAATGTATAGAAAGGAACATTTTTTACAAACTTGTTTTTTTTCTGCACCAACTTGTAAGAAATAGTCGAAAGTTATACTGCGTCTGGAATTTTCTACATACTTTCTTTCGGTAGATTTCATCTTGATAAGCCCAACTACATATATCTTTCGCTGGTCCCAGTTCATTTGTTTCCAAAAACTGGAAAAAATTTGGTTTCGTTCTTCTTCAGATATCGAGCGGCAAAATCTGTTCTTATATTTTAAACACTTAGAAGATGTACAAGTTGGTCCCATTACTCTAGCTGATCTTAGCTTGTTATGAAAAATTTTGCCTTGTCTGTTTCTGGTATAGCCTATGTACTCTTCTCCAGCCATCCTCCTGATTCTTGTTTTTGCTCTAGGCCATTCGTCTTTATCAGGTTTTCTTCGACGTTTCTTTTCTTGATCATTTTCATGCATTTCCACATCGCCTTCATTGTTGTGCCTGCCTTCTTGCCGATCAATGAAACCTGTCTCTTCTTCTAGTTCCACTTCGTTGGGCAGAACAACTTTTGCCGTTCACTAGCGCCTTCTTCTTCAAATTCTGAGTCTGAACTGAAGTGTTCTTCACCAGGGACGAAGTCTGGATCATGCGGATATCTTCTTCATTTGATCGAGCGTCATTTTCTTTCTCAACAGGCTCTTCAAAAATTATTTCTATGTTTTTTCTACAAGACAGGACTGAGCATTCTCCAAAACATGTAACTCCTGATAAGTCGTTTCATGAATATCTTGTGGCAAAATATCGACAATATTTTCTTCATTTTCGAAAAGAAAACTGCTTTCCAGTGCACGTTGAAGAATGTCATTACCTCGAATTGTATTGGTTTCTTCTGTAATGCAACTCTTGTTGTCTTTTATTAAACCTGATGAAGAGCTTTGGATATTAAAATTGTCTAAAACTGTATCATCCTTACGAAATTGTATGTTTTCTTTTGCTAGCAGAACCAAACGTTTGCCTCTGGATGTCATGGTGGAAGACTGAACAAAAAAGTTTTTATTAGCAAAATTTTGAAGACAAAGGTAAATCTTACTTAGGTCAATAAAATGGTAAAAATATCGTCTGTGGTTTTCTTAGTTCATAGCGGTTTAAAGTCGTAAGTGGTAAATCTTTGTGTTAATATTTTTTGCAAATATTTAAAAAAATTCTCCCATACAATACGTTTTCAATAAGTACTAGGGAATTGTGAAAAACTGCAAAATTGCCTCTGATAGAGTTTTTGTAAAGAAGTTGTGAATTTTGAAATAACCGCCAAATTTATCCCCAAATACTTTTTAGCTCTAATAGACACGGAATAGGGAAAAACATTTTTTCGGCTTTTCGTATCGGCATAAAATATACAAAAACATAATAATATAGAGATAGTGCGACAATAACATCATTAAGTATTATATATTTTTTAAATTGCCGTAACATAAATATGAGCAAATTTGTAATACCTCGTATCAACAAATGAACTTTTAATCATAACTTTAACTAGTTTTTATTTCGATATTAAATAAAATAATTAATTAGATAAATAGAAGAAACCATCCTACTATGTTTTACAGAAAAAAAAATTGAAACTTACAAAAACACAAAAAATGGCGAGAGCAAAAATCATCCATCTTGCTTGTCATATAAACACTGATGATACGTACTATTTCCACTGGGTTACCGACTCCAGTTGATACGTGTTATTGCAAATTCCGATTTGCCGCGTTTGTTTTGCAAGATATTACGCTGAGCTTCTAATAGATGGCGCGCAATGTTCCACTTAATATCAAAAACATAATAACTCCGGCAAAAAGTGGTTGATCTACAGTTTTTTGGACAAGAGTGTGGTGAAAACGTCAGAAAATCACTCCTAGAATTAATATTAGTTTTAGTGGTGTTATATGAGTTAATAAAGTTAAAGTTTAGTTGTACACGTTCAAATAAAGTAGTTTTAGACTTAGTCGACAAATAATCGACAATATAAAACTGAGTCAGCGTCTAAATGTTACGTCTTGTCTGCGCAATCATGCATAAGTAGTATGCTTCCCGACCTATGTTATCGCTTCAACTGTGCCGTCTCCGCGCAGTTCTCAAAATTGCACATTTTACCCGTTCATGGGCAACGTTTTGCCTGCAACGTGTTGAACTGTGCAGGCAAAACGTTGCATCTGGATCAATGCTTCTATATGTTATTTACCGATCTATTCAGTGCCCAGCTGTCAATTTCTTAAGGTTATCTCAATTGTGCCTATAGAAAATATTAACATCCAGTAATTGACACACATTGTTTATTTTAAGTTTTGTCCGTTGATTTGTTCTTGTTGATCAAAGAATAAACATTATAACTTTTTAATTGGTATAAATCAGTAATTATTTAGCCTTGTAACAGTTTTCTTGATATTTAAAAAAAGGAAAAAAACCGCGCATAAGTACTAAAAGGAATTTGCTCCAGCAGCAGCTCTCAGGGTCGGTGGCATGCGGTAATAATTTTGGTGAGGTTGGTAGCGATACAATAATTGTCAAAAGAATCTAAATTAGTTCACTGGCTGTCCCCGGAATTGGGAGAGTTCGTACCTTTGGCCCTAACGACGGCAAAGCAATCCGAGGTCCATCTCGGCGAGGTGGTGCCTGGAGCCTTTCTTTATCGCTTTGGCCGTTGCACTACACATCAGGTCCAGGTCGAGAAAGGGAATCCCTCCGTTGATTGTCAACTAAAGGTCATATTTACTTTTATTACATTTATTTTAATTAATTGTGCGAGGTTAGCAAAGATTTCAAATTTTGATTATAACTACTTACTGTTACAAAACTGTGAGGTAAGGCAACGATCGTAGCTGAGCTGATTCTAACGTGTAAATTGCTTTTATCAATCGCTACCACGCAAATAATATGCACCTACCGTAATTTTTGTATGTTTTTCTCCCGCACAAATAAACATTCTGGCGTCCATTTTTATTTAGTTTCTTTTGACAATTATTGTATCGCTACCAACCTCACCAAAATTATTACCGCATGCCACCGACCCTGAGAGCTGCTGCTGGAGCAAATTCCTTTTAGTACTTATGCGCGGTTTTTTTTTTTTTAAATATCAAGAAAACTGTTACATAATTGGCGCTCAACGTTTTTGGTTAGAGGGGGTTTTATAATTATTATTTAAATAATTATTAAAGTAACAACACTATACGTTCATTTAAAAGCAAAGTAAATGGTTTAACCAAGTTTTAAAGTGTAATTTGAGTGCGTATAATTAAACGTCCCTTTTGTAGTTGTCACGTTATCACTAATTGTCAGTTTTGAAAATTATTCCTTTTGTGTATGTACATATATGTATATTTTAAATTTCTTCATATTAATTATTGCAATTGATAATGGATTTGAGAGCAAATCATCTTAAGAAAGATGAATTACAATATGAACTAAAAATTCGCGGCGTTGACCCAGGTGACTCCAATGTACAGGACTTACGGTCCATGTTTTCCTCCCTTCAGCGTCTGCAAAAGGATGGTTCAGTATCTGTGGTCCCTGTTGAGGATGTAAATAGTGAACTGTTAACGATACATACTAAACTTACCGAAATTCAAGGCATTATTTCTAGTAGTACTGATACTCTTAAGGAATCAAAAATTTCGACCTTTAAAACTAGGATTCTGCATTATTTATATAGATCTCAGCGTATTGCAACTGATGCTGTGTTAGTTATCACCCTGTTGACGTTGATGCAAACACACAGTCTTCTTCATCGCAAATTCCACCGACTGTCACTCGTAATGAGTTGGTTTCAAAAACTTTGATTTTGTTAGATGTTTTGAATAGTAAATCCCCAGTAGATGCGATTAATTCGAGTTCCCTTTTAAGTGGTAAGGTGTTTGAAGAGAAATATCAATCGGATATAGGTTCTGATGAAGATCAAGTTACTGGTGCTCCTACAGCAAATTCTACTGTATTTACTACGATTGGCCCAAATCAGAAGGTGTCATCGATTACACGTTCCACTCCAGTACATCAATGGAAATTAAAATTTTCAGGTGATGGTAATTTGTCAATTAACAGTTTTTAGAACGCGTAGAAGAATTACGGGTAGCCAGACATATAACCGAGCAGGAATTATTTTCAAGCGCTCTGGACTTATTCGAAGGAAAGGCTCTTAGTTGGTTCCGTGCTGTAAAACATCGTGCAACCAATTGGAAAGAACTATCAGATTTATTAAGGGAATATTACCTTGATCCAGATTACAGTAAAGAGTTGTTTAAACAAATATTAAGCCGTACTCAGGACCGAACTGAATGTTTCAGGGACTATTATTCTTGTATGACAGGGATGTTTCGCAGGCATGGGAATATTCCTCCTGACGTTCAACTAGATATCTTGGTCTCTAATCTAGCACCCGAGTACACGATGGATATCCCTGTTGTTTCTTCCATCGAAGAATTAGAGACTGCTTGTCGGAAATTCGAAACAAAGAAAAGGCGAGCGGCTTCGTATGAACCTCCAAGTAGTCGCAATCAAAAGACTACCGAATCTGAATTCGCTTTTGAATCTCCTAGGTCTAACTCGCGACACTTTTTAAACCAAAACATGAAACTTCCTCAGTAATGCCGATACAAATTCCTTCTGAAGGCAGTGCTGGATCAGTGCCTACTATGGATACAGTCATTTGTTGGAATTGTCAAGAAAAGGGACATATTTACCGATTTTGTTGTAAAAGCCGAACTAAATTCTGTTATCGTTGTGGTAAGTTAGGTTATACAGTCTCGAAATGTCCTAATTGTACAAAGCCGTCGGAAAACTCCGGGAAGGGGAACTAAAGGGACGAACAGTTACCCCTATTCCTTCAGCTGTTTCGTCCAACCTAGAAAAACACAAAGTACTTATAGATTTCGTTATCGCATCAACTGAGGGTGACCAAAGGCCTTATTTAAAGGTATCCATTTTAGGTGTAAACATTTTAGGCTTATTGGATTCGGGTGCAAGCAGTACCATTGTAGGTCGAGAAGGCTTCAAGTTATTATCTCGTCTAAATTTGCCTTTAGAAAAATTTTCTTCTCAAGTAACTGTTGCTGATGGGGAATTTGTGAGTGTGTTGGTGTCGTGCATGTCCCCATCAGACTATTAGACAGACAACGTCTTCTCAGAGTGATGGTAGTTCCCGATTTACTTCATAAACTGATTTTAGGTACTGATTTCTGGATTGCGATGGACATTGTACCAGATTTACGTCGTAATGTTTGGCATTTTGGTCGTGACGAAGTTTCTTGTCTCAGTAGTGTTCCACAGGTAGTTTCTGAAACAGATTTATCAACTGAACAGCAGACAAGACTTGATGCTGTATTAGATAAAGGATTTCGTTTATTGGGCAGTACACTTGGTGTTGCAAAGGTTGCTGAACATACGATCGAAACTACTGGAACTCCAATAAAACAGCGGTATTATCGAGTCTCCCCTGCAAAACAAAAACTCATCGACGAAGAGATTAAAAAGATGTTAACTGAAGATATTATTGAACCTTCCAAGAGTCCGTGGGCTTTCCCTGTTCTACTAGTACCAAAGAAAGATGGGACGCATAGGTTTGTAGTTGATTACCGCAAATTAAACCTTATTACAAGGAAAGATTCGTATCCATTGCCTATTATCGCAGACATTTTGGACCGGCTCAGAGACGCGAGATACCTAAGTTCTCTGGACATCAAATCTGCTTTCTGGCAAGTTCCTGTTGCTCCTTCCAGTCGCGAGTATACTGCTTTTACTGTTCCCGGAGGACTTTACCAATTTAAACGGATGCCATTTGGACTTACTAACGCACCTGCGACCTGGCAACGTTTGATAGACGTCGCACTTGGTCCTAGATTAAAAGAGAAGGTCCTTGTTTACTTAGATGATATTGTTGTTGTTTCATCTACCTTTGAGGAACATCTTCAGACCTTAACGGAAGTGTTTGAAGCCCTGGCTACAGCAGGGTTGACCTTAAATAAAGAAAATGTAAATTTTGTCGTCCTCAATTACGTTACTTAGGCTACATTGTCGATAAAGATGGGTTGCGCGTGGATCCTGATAAAGTCCAGTCTATCTTGAATACTCCGATACCAACAAGTGTGGGTGAAGTACGGCGATTTTGGGTATGGCGTCGTGGTATCGGCGTTTCGTAAACAATTTCTCATCTTTAGTAGCCCCACTTGTAAATTTGACGAGAAAATCTGTTACTTGGCTTTGGACAGATGAGTGCGATAAAGCATTCATGGAATTAAAAAGAATCTCTTGTTACAGCTCCTTTGCTAACGTGTCCGGATTTCAACAAAACATTCACTCTGCAATGTGATGCTTCAGGTTACGGGTTAGGCGCTGTACTCACTCAGCAAACTGATGAAGGGGAGAAAGTTATTTGTTTCCTGTCTCGATCGCTGTCTAGAGCCGAACGGAATTATTCAGCCACGGAGAGAGAGTGTCTTGCAGTGGTCTGGAGTGTAGAAAAGTTGAGGCATTACTTGGATGGAACGAGATTTGAGGTAATTACTGACCATCACTCGTTATTATGGTTGAATCGCCTAAAGGACCCCCAGGGACGTTTGGCAAGGTGGGCTATCCGTCTCCAGCCGTTTAATTACACCATTACTCATCGTAAAGGAAAAGATCATGCAGTCCCTGATTTTCTATCGCGCTCCGTTCCTGTTGTAGATGCTTATGTTTGTGACCCTATACCCAATACTACTGACCCATGGTTGGATAAGATGCGTGCTAAAATCATAAATGCACCCCGTCGTTTCCCTAAATGGAGAGTAGATGGTAATGACTTGTATAAATACGTGCCATCTAAAATTCCCGAACTCAATGGTGTACAGAATACCTGGAAATTAGTAGTGCCCAAAGACAAACGAAAGGACATTCTTGAGCGTTGTCATGATCACCCTACGTCCGGTCACCCTGGTATTTTAAAACCTATTGGCGTCTCCATGAAGGTTATTATTGGCCTAAAATGAAGAGTGACGTTACGCGTTATGTTAAGAGCTGTAAAACGTGTCAAGAAATTAAGGTTGAACAACTCCCACCTGCAGGTCTAATGGGAAACAAACCCATCCCCTCGTCTCCTTGGGAAATTATTAGTTTGGATTTCATGGGACCATTACCACGCTCATCAAAAGGTCATACCATGATATTGACCGTAACAGATTATTTTTCTAAATTTGTCGTGTTAATTCCCCTGAGAAGTGCAACTGCAAAAGCGCTTACTCAGCATGTTGAAGAAGGTATCTTTCTGAGGCGAAAGTTAAATGTAAAAATGGCTATCGTGGCCTGACCAGGAAATAGAAGATAACAATGAATAGTGGGGAAAAGGGGCCGGGATCAAATTTGAATAATTATAAAAAAACGGAAATGATAATAAATTTGAATTTTGGTGCCAAAATGTTTTGTTTACATCGGGGATACATTATTATTCCCCTAGGTGTCGCTAAAATCGGGAACTAGAAATAAATATCAGTTTTAACTGTTACAGCCTTGTTTATAAATATACTTATAGTGTTATCATTGTTATAAATACTTGATAGTTAAAGCAATTTTTGGTTAAAGTTATTCAACCGATTGGAGGTACAAGGATCTAGTTGGTAGATGGGGTAAAGATAAAATGAGTTAATTTAGGAAATTCATCGTCCTAAGAACACTTTTTCGTATTTTTAATTAATAATTTAAGCATTTTGTTATTGTATGAAATAACTTTTAACTCATGAATACTGTACTTTTAACTCGTACGTCATCTATCTAATGCACTGGGGTCTAATGTTGTCTGTTCAAGAAAGTTATTACTCCACATCTTATGAAATAAGGTGGGGAGTTATGCGAAGGTTTCAAACCGAAATATTTATCACCCCTTTTTTTCATTTTTCCGACGAATTAGAGTTAGTATATTATAATAAAGCAAAAAAAAAATTTGTTTGACGGACGGGCGGGGCCTATTCGTCCGTATGTAAGCAAGATTACAAGAAAACCAGCCTTCCGATTTTCATGAAACTTTGTACAAAGACCTTATTTATAATTCCGAAGATCTGATTATATTTTGGGCATTATCTATGTAGTCAAAAGGGCCGTTAACCCACAAGTTTTTGAATTTTTGAAATATTTAGAAAACTATTCATTTTACACATTTTCGTCACTAAAGTACAAAAAAATCGGTAGTAAAGTAAATAAAATCGCACTAAAGTAAGATGTGTAAAATGTGGTAATTTTAGAATCGCGCATGCGCGTTGGCAACATTTGACGTAAACAAGAAAACAGGTGATTACATTTGCTACTTAAAGAACGTTTTAAAATTGTCAGGTTTTGTTCAAATTTTGGGATTTCGGAAAAAATATAATATGTACTTCGGCACTAAAGTACTTTTTCATGACTCACGGGTTTTATTTGCCTCTGCAACTAAACACCTTCGTCATAAAAAAACAACCTTTAGTGCCTTGATACATAAATAACTATTATAATACATAGGATTATACACATTTTTTGTTTAAACTATTTTTTGATCCGATAAGGAATTACTGAGATATAACGATCACGTGACCAATATCAATTTTACAAAAAAAGTTGAAGGAGAAAAGTTGTGGGAAATTCTACTGTCTATAGCTTTTGTTTGAAACATTTTTTTGTAAAACGCAATTTTATTTTCGCTTATTGTTACGATGTGGAGTTCTGCGGTAAACGCTTGTATATAATTTTAATAGTAAACTCAAAAATAGAACATTTTATAACATATATTTTTTTAAATGCTTCAAATATACTTGGCAACCTAGCCAAGAAATAACGTGGTTCGAGCGAAACGTCATGAAACGTCAACTTGAATATAACCTTAGGTGTGGAAGGATATTATAATTATAGTACGTAACCTTGTAAATATTTAGTTTGCGAAGCTCTGTACAGAAACAATTATGTCCGCAATTTATAAAAAGACAATTTCCCAACTTGATAAATTTGTGCCTAAACAATTTCAAGGTTTATGGAACCATCCTGCAGGTTAGTGTTCAATAATTATTTGAATTAATTAATTATACGCACAATTATTGATTATACAAATACGCAGGACCAAAAACAGTATTCTTTTGGGCACCTACTTTCAAATGGGTAAACACATATCGTTTAATCAGGAAATTAGTGTTAGTTTTTGAATTGCAGGGTTTAGTAGTAGCCGGCATAAGCGATTTAAGGCGACCTGCAGAACAACTTAGTACTTCGCAAACAATGGCTTTAGCTGCAACCGGATGTATATGGTGTCGTTATTCTTTAGTGGTCATACCTAAAAATTATAATCTCTTTAGTGTGAATTTTTTTGTCGCTGCAACCCAGCTTTATCAGCTCTATAGAGCATTTGCGTAAGTATTGATTTTTATTATCAACATATACATGTAAATATTCAAAATAGTATTTAAAGAAGGTTAAGGTGAATGTATTAAATATTCAACATCTTTGCAGACACCAAAGAAGTTTAAAGAACAAGGAAGCGCAAATAAGGGTAAATAATTTTAACTTATTAAAAGATATTATTTTATATACAGTTGATTATACATAAGAAAAACTATTTTTGATAAGTGCCTGATCATTGTGGTGATATTTATTATATTATAGTAATAAATTAAAGTTAAATATGCTCCATTATTTATTATTATCTTATTACATAATCCTTAATCTGAATTTCCCATGAGAGATGACTAAAAGCATTTAGGGATTGTATAATACAGTTTATGGACTTACATAAAGATTTCTAATATCTACTACCACTTATACTGTATTTACTTATTTTTATCTATTCAATGCAGTCTTTATAAGGCACATTTTCCAATCTTAAAATTTCAGATCTAATTTCAGCTTCTAAAACAACGATTAATTGAAATATCATACACAAGTCATTTAGTACTTACTATATATGCCAGGTTTAATTTCTTTTGCTTGAATTACTGTAGTAAGTAGCTCTTTTTCCACATCCTTAGAAATTTGAATCAACTTAAAACGTAAGCATAAGTAAGATCTAGTTACAGTTACCATAATGTACCTCACTAATTTTACCATCATTTGTAAGTTCTTTATTTTTCTTATATTCTTCATTTATTTTGTTTCGTCCTAACGTTAATGCTTTTGCATCGCCTTCGAATACTCGTTCTCTTACACGATGAAGGTTTTTGAAACACGTTAAAACCTGTAACAGTTAGATGGAAATCAAGGTTACTTCCTCTTATGTAATAATGTGTATACCTCTTTTCTTAATATAGACATTGCACAAGACATTAATGTAATACAACCATTGATTTTAAACTTCGTGACACAACTTAAACAAGATTAAGGTTATATTTTGATTGTCACATATCAGTTGCGAAAAATTAATTTTTGTTACAGTGGCGTATCTTGTGTACTTCCAAAGGAGTCGAATTTTCACGCCCTCTATGAAATCAAAATAAAGCTACAAACAAGACATCAGTAAATTGTCTTGTTATTATTATTATTATTTATTGTCCTGTTTTACAACTATCAATTGTATAGGCGTCGTCGTCTAAATACTAATACAAATAATAAGAAGAACATTAAAAACTTATATATAAGGACTAACAAATATATAACATACATGTCACAAATATTGATCAACAGAGTACAAACATTTACTGACTAGATAATTTTAAGTCGAACTTTAAATTGAGGTATGATTGACTGTTTTTAACAAAAGGAGAGAGAAGATTATATAGGTACTCTACGTTCCATGGATTTAAGGGTTTTAAAATAAACGAGGAATGTGCTTATACAACATGTAAATCTTGTTTTGCCTTGGTATTAAATTCATGGATATTTTTCCTTTATTAAAACTGTCTTTATTAAGATACTGCCATATTAGATTCTGTTTCGAACGAAGCTAAGGTTATGGAGACTAGGCGGTGAAGACATCGAGCTGAATAACAGGTTTGTTAGATTTAAGTAGTTTTACAGTAAGAAATATTCGTACCTGTTTTTTAATGTACTAACTGGCACCCACCATTTTATATTTTTCATATTTTTATATTTTCGTTTATGGCGTACATGTAGTTCTTAGTTCTTACAGCGCGCGGCTTCTACTTTAATATATCCGTTCTTCAATTTAAAACGTACTTTAATTGACGGTAGCAAAATTATTCGTAAGAGCGATTGTGGCACACTATAGATAAAGTAGTATGTTTTAAAGCTAAAATAATTATTAAGTTTCCGCTTAATTTCAAATGACAAGTAAGTTTAGAGTTCGACGAAAGAAATTTTAATCATTTCGGAAGGAACTAAAATCTTTAAAAAAAACAAGACGTTTAATCAATGCAACGAGAAACATATTATATTTAACGGTTTCTTTATACTCAAACATAACAAAAAAACATATCGGAACAAAATCGGAAAAAGCTCTGACAAAACGCTTATACCAACTAAACTCTAATAAGAAACCACGTGCATAGGTAAATACCTACCTAAAGCGGTTGAATCTATTTTGACATTAAAATTAACTTTCGGTCAGTTGATACTTTGTGAATAAAGAAAAAGTTAGTTGTTTTAGTAAATAGTTGTTAGGATGTTTTCGTCTTGTCGTCAAGCGCCGCAGTATCCGTGACGTAGAAGGTTATCAAACAAATGATTAACATCTTGACCTGTCTCAGCCAGATATGATGTCAAACCTGATTACACTAAAAGTTATTCGAATAAATATACCCATATACCCGTAAAGTTATAGCAGTCTAAATTCCAATATGTTTAATTAAACATAATAAGGAAGGAAACATCTATCAGGTAAATTAAATCTAAAGGTGAATGAGAAACCAAGCGGCGAATCTAAAATTGTACAACAAAAAACATACCAACTAGAAAATACGGGTCTACAAAATTTACTTACCACCGTAAAATGAACACTCTCTTGTTCTTTTACAGAAAATAATCTGCGTTGGTTAAATTATATTTAGAAAAGAAATCTAACTTTCTGAGAAACAAATACATTTGTGTCGTTTACGGTATATCGGTGAAAATAGTTGCAAAAAGAAAGGTCAAATCTTAATGAATTCATAAAACTGGAGTCCCTACATAAAACTTCCTTGACCCGACATCTATCGAGAAATTGTTCTAGCTAAACGAAATTTTCAATTACACTAAAGAAACTGTTTCCGGAAATTAATACACACCATACAATTACACCAAAGTAGTTTTTAAAGAAAAATTTGGTTACACGCATGTGGTCCCAGCGCTAATTTAAGCAAATCAGATGTTTGCAATTTCAGAGATAAGGTGCATTTTGACAACTTTCTATGGCAACAACTCAATTTTCCAATAATTTTGGTATGATACTTTAGATGTCGAATCCCCCGGCCACGAGCATGAGTTATGACACCGATGCATGTTTGAGACGCATCAACTTGTGTATTATTGTTATTGATGATTTAGTTTTATATAAGAGGTGTTCATTTCATTCATCTTGGTACCTTACTAATGTGTTTGCACCTAAGTTTTTCTGTGTCGTTAATTGATATGTATAATAGCACATTTAACTATAACTTTAAAATACATAAGAAAAGTTCTACTGTAGTTCTATACTAGTTTTGTTTCCATTAACAAATATTGAAAAGGAATCATATGTATCTAAAAATTGAATATTTAGTTGGCATATCTTGAGACTTGGTCCAAGGTTCCTGGTCGGTAGGTCCTGAAGGACCGGTTGGGTTTTGATGTAGCGCCAGGCATCATGTGCTTTAGTCGGGAGATCAGAAGATTGTCCGACTGCTACGTATGTTAGCTCTTTAGCATTATCCAGGGTGCACCACGAGGAGGCGAGCTAACAAAAGAATAGGAGGCAAAATTTTGGAGAGGGTCCCCATCGAACAGGCCGGTTTTAGACCAGAGAGAAGCTCCACAGACCAGATCATGTCACTTACAACCTATATCGAAGCAGGCTTCCAAGGCAACCTGAAAACATTGGCAGTATTCGTGGACCTCACCGCAGCCTACGACACTGTGTGGAGATATGGACTACTCTATAAACTCTATCAAACAGTCCCATGGAAACAAACCCTGCAACTTATTGATAGCATGCTTACTGGCAGGGTTTTCCAGGTTATTTTGGGCAGCAAAACGAGTTCCTCAAAGACGCTCAATGATGGCCTCCCCAGGGTCTGTTCTGGCCCACTGTTATTCAGCCTGTATATCTTCGATATGCCGGAAACCAGATTTCGAAAGTTCGGCTACGCGGATGATTGGGTGCTAGCCACGTAACACCGTTCTTTTGAGGAAACAGAAACTGTCCTCACTTCAGACTTGGCCAGCAAATGGAGACTGAGACCAAACCCAAACAAAACGAAGACGGCGAGCTTCCATCTCTCTAACAGAGCAGCAAATAAACAGCTTCAAGTCTACTTCAAGAGGTACCTTACTGCGCCACAACACGCATCGAAACAGAACACTGACCTACAAGAAACACCTGGAGAAGACTGCCGTGAAGCTGCAAACTCAAACAACATCCTCCACAAGCTATGCGGTACTACATGGGGCTCTACTGCTGAAACACTAAGAACTTCAGCACTTGGGCTGGTCTACTCAACTGCAGAATACGGCGCACCAATCTGGCTCAACAGCGCGCATACCCAAAAGGTCGACGCACAATTAAACGAGACCATGAGGATAATCAGCGGAACGCTAAAATCGACCTCTACCGAGTAGCTACCAATATTGAGCCATATACATCCCCCAGATCTCCGACGCAAAGCAGCCCTTCTTCGAGAATATGAACGCATACAAGGCAACCCGCAACTTCCCATTCACCAGGATATGAATAAATCATGTAGAAACAGACTTCAATCCAGAAGACCAACCATAAGAACTGCTAGAGACCTGTTTACGTCACAGTTTGACTCCATGGACTCTTGGGAGCGAAAATGGATAGTTAACTGACCCCCTCAAAGCAGAAATCTTCCATGCATAAAACTAAAACCTCCCGCCTTCAATCAGCACTGAACAGAATACGCACCAACCATGGCATATGTGCGGACTCACTACATAAATGGAGTAGGGCGCCATCAGCGAGGTGTGAATGCGGCGTGGAAAAGCAGACAGTTAAACATATGGTGATGGAATGCCCAAATACAGCGTACGCAGGCAACTTTGACGATTTCCTAATGGCAACCGACGCCTCGATTGAGTATCTATTAAATTTAAATGTCTGTTTGTGAATTTGTAATGCTTTTGTTTCTATACACTTTTATGTATTCTATTTCTTGTGCAGCCATACGCTAAATAAATACTGCATTGAATTAGTTAATTAGTGGTGCAGCTCTACCAATTTTGGTTAGATCTACTGATTTTGACTAGATTGTACAGATTTATCTAAAAATTCAACTGAGCAGTATGTATTCCGTTATCAAGACATTTTTAAATAGTCGTTAATGCGGAACCGCCCTTTACGGGCCCATCGTTGCTACAATTAAATGTTTTTCATCGCTAAAAATTACTCTATTCCAAAAGTCTAGCGGTTCATTTACATATTGTCTTGTAAATTCCAGCCTGTGCTTAATGTTGTCTTGACTCAGGACCTTTTTACTCGCGGCGTTATACTTTCGAATTCCTACTTCCTTTAACCTCTTTTGAGCAGTAATACGGCATCCAGGAAACTATGTATCTACTATACTACCACTACCGATGACTCTTCCTAAAGTATGTTTGCAGGATCATTTTAATTGCAAAAGTTCTACAGTATATCTTGAATCCGAGCAATTTTACGCAAACTACGCCTACTTGTAACTCCGAAACAATCTGCGCTTTCAAATCGGCACTCCTATGAGGAGGCATTTTTACAACACTAAAAATTCTGATTTACGATTAAATTTGCATTTCTTTTCTGTATTTATATGTTCCAATTACCCCTTCCCAAACAGCAAATGTTTAGTAATTACATTAAGACCATAACTAAATACAATCATTTTAATTTAACCTTAAGCATCGAGGAAAAATAGTTTGATAATGAGGTTAATCTATAAGCTATTTTAGTATATGTATTAAGTTTACAATAGACTTTTCTAAAATCAAAACAAGTGGTGCAGGTATAATGCAAGAAATGAATTCTGTAAATTAGGGAAAAAATAGGCTCATACAATGAGGAACTGATAAACTACCCAAGGATTAAGTTTACAATAGAGGATTTAAACTTTTTTTGAAATCTAAAGAACTAAACAAACGGGAAACCAACAGTTATTTTTATTTTCAATTGTTGCTAATAATCTGTTCAAAATAGAAGTATGTATTTGTTTATCAATTTGATATAAAACTCAAATAGTAAATGTTTAGTAATAACATTCTTATAAAATACCATAACACACACAACACAGAATTGTATGTTTCGTCAGTGTAATAGTAATTAATGAAACCATATCCATTCCAATTAAAACGTTTACAAAAAAATCTACATCCTAACAACTAAAATGTACCTAATCTCATTATAATTTATCAAAAACTATACTACGTGATAACCATCTTGTTGAGTACATATTGTTATCCTTTTGTTCAATTAGTGTTTTCAATTTAAGTGTCTTCCTTCTAGGTGGAGGTCGAGTAACAAAAAATAACGGCCTTATTGATTGACATGAATACCGACGTTTCACCCAAACCCGTGCGAGTCACGGTTTTATGAATTACAATTAGCTTTGATAAAATCTTCACAAGTTTTTTATTATTTCGACCTGCACCTACAAAGGAAAGACACCTTTTAATTTAAATTGTATCACTTAATTGAGGAAAAAATATTCTTAACGTTTAACGCTTTAAATTTTGCAACATATTAGGAGTGAATGTCTCAAATATTTTTTATTATATTGTTGTAAATAAGTCATGGTACTTAACGTTAGTAGTTATTTATTTACCGAGGTCGTAAAGGTTCACTTTTGACCGAGTCAGCGTTTGACAGCAAACTGGTGAGACCAAAAAAGCAACTTTACCGGGGTAAATATTAAAGTTTTCCGGAGACAAAAATCGACAAAACAGAAATTTAATGTTTCACTTGCAGCACCAATTCATCAAATATTTATATTTTTCATCTTTAGATTTCTCACGTAGTTTCTCACTTCCGTTCCCTCTTCAAGGACTTCTGGAGGAGTGCCAAATTTCACTTTCGGAACTACTGCTCATCATAAACTTATAAAATGTACCACGATAAATCAAAATGAAACTTTTACTAAAAATACTTACCAAAAAAAACGCTCACAAACAATTTAAAACTACTAGTTTTTTGAGAGACTATACGACAAGTGACTTAATATAAAGAAACTATGGTTGGAATTCAGTTTGGCCCACACTATGAGACCTAAATATTTAGAAAACCCATGACCTGGGGAGTACGAATATGCAAGAATGTTTGAAAAAAAAGTTGCGGAACATGGTGAAAAAAATTATTTTATAAAAATTTTTCAATAAAAAGCCGCCGTGCACAGTCGGTGGTTAGGTTTCGCCGTGCACAGTTGTTCAAGAAAGGCCCGTCACTCACTTCTATTTAATTTAGGATGGGTTGCATCGCCGTGCACAGTTGTTAGGTTAGGTTAGGTTATATATTTTTTAATCTAACAACTGTGCACGGCGATGCAAAAATAAAAGCGAGTGACGGGCCTTTCTTGAACAACTGTGCACAGCAAACCTAACCCTCGACTGTGCCTGCAACCTCCGACTGTGCACGGCGGTTTTTATTGAAAATCAATGAAAATATTTTTATAAAATAATTTTTCACCATGTTCTGCAACTTTTTTCAAAAACCCGTGCATATTTGTACTCCCAGGCCATGAGCTTTCGATAAATCGTCATGTATTTCTTGACAACGTAAAAAAATTTCAAAACATTTTTGGGCTTACGTCAATAACAAAAACTGACCATAATATTCCTAAGCGATTATATTTTAATGGTGTGAGAGGTGAAAACTTAGATCATATTTGTGACTTATTTGCAAATTACTTTGAAACAGTTTACACAAAATTTGACAACTTTTCAGTGTTAGATAATCATTTACCAAGTAGACTTAGGTTATATAAACATTAAAGTTGACGATATCATTAAAGTTATGTCACAATTGCCTATGAATTGGTCTCTTAGACCTGATAGTCTGCCCTCTGCTTTTGTAAAACTGTGTTCATCGTCATTGTCTCTTTCGTTAAAAATAATGTTTAGCAAATGATTAAAATCGGGAATTTTTCCGTCTGCGTGGAAATTAGATGATATTGTTCTAATTCATAAAAGTGGTAATAGAAACTAATTATCGTGGAGTTAGTATTTTACCCACTTTTTCAAAAGTTTTAGAATCTTTAGTTGTTAAACATACGTCTATATCTTTAAAAAGTATAATAATAAATCAATGAACAACATGGTTTTATGAATGGTAGATCCACTAATTCAAACTTAATTGAGTTTTCTCAATACATTAGTAGGTAACCACATGAAAAACGGTTATATTTTAATTCTTATTTAACTGGAAGAAAACAAAGAGTTAAAATATTACAATGCAAATCTATAATTATTAATGTCACTTCTTGTGTTCCCCAAGGGTCACACCTAGGTCCATTGCTCTTTCTAATTTTTATTAACAATGTTAATCTCAGCATTAATTCTTTTCGTTTCTTACTTTGTGCCGATGATCTGAAACTATATTAATGATCCCCTAGATAGTTATAATTTACAAAAAGACCTTGATAACTTTTTCAATTGGTGTAAATGTAATATTATTATAATTTCTACATGTAAATTGGAAACAATATTGTTCCGTATATAACGGTATACAATAAATATTATATTATTATTAGACATAAGGACGAATTTTGTTTGTGTCGCCGTACGCGATAAAGATAAAATGCGGTCGTGAGTACTAATATTGCGGACGGAAAGTTATGAAAAGTTACATTTTACGTACTGACATACGGACATAAAGTCATTCTTTAGTGTTATGTCGACGGAAAAAATATTTTAACAGTTAATAACATACTCAGTAGAAATAAATAGTTATCAAGTCCTGAACAATTGCCACATTCCGACAGTAACATCAAATCATCCAAAGCTCACTATCATTTATTTTAGATTTACGGAAAAACTACATTCATACGAACACCAATTTATACTAAACATTTTTGGTAGGAACATATTAAGACGTCTAGACCCCTTGTGGAAGAAAATTTACGGTTCTAGTACCTATAGGTGACGTATCGCACCCTAAAAGTGGGTGAAATTTCCAGGCCAATGACCAGATTAAGAAGCACCCACTTTAGGGTGCGAAACGTGGCCTCTACCAGAACCCTGAGTTTTTGTTCGGAACATTCGCATACAGGGGAAAATTGAGAAAAATTTACCGATTGTAGACTCAAGTTCTACAGTTTTGCTCATTACATTAATCAAAAATCACTCGACTGACAACGTCATTCGTAAAATTGCTAGGCGAACTCTCGTAACAATCGGTAAATTTTCCGACCAAATCTAAACTCTAATAATATTATAAAATGACAATATAAAAATAAAATGAGGTCTGAAAAAATACATTCTTGAAAACTTTTTCGAAGGACCATCTAGATTCTAGGAAGTTAATTACACTGTAGTGTAAATAAATATCTTGTCCGTTACTTAGGTATAATGTTTTGAATTATTGAATTACACCTTTCAAACAAACTTATCGGTATTAAACAATAACGCAAAACGTCAAATGAATCATGAAGGATTACGATAATTATTATTTGCATGAAGTTAAACTTCAAGTGGGGACGCATAGAAAAAACACAACAAACACTATTGATGTATTATTGGTTGCTTTAAAAGGGGTCATTTAATATGTCGCTGTTTGTACATGCATAAATATAATGGCAATTCTTTGAATTTTGGTTTATTACAAAAATAAAAGAAGTACAAAAATATTTTTTTCTTGGGAACCAAAGATAATAAATTGCAACTTTAAGAGGTGTTATTTTAAAGAAACTTACCGCTGCGTATATGTTATGACGTCAAAGAAAAGTGCATTTAAAAGTTGATATTGAACTGGAAATGCCAACAAAGTGTTATAAAGACGAGTGTTCAGAGTACAATAAAACTAAAAAATAAATTTTGTAGTTACAACAAAAAAAGACACACACTCGCGCACACACAGAGGTTAATAATACTATATTGTACACCAAGGTTGTGAAGTCTGTCATTATTGCTAAGGCAATAATGGACTTCTAACCATGGTGTATATACTATTTTTCTACTACTAGCCAAATTTAAGCGAAAAATAAAAATAAACATTTTTTTGTAAAAATCAAGTAGCACAGGAATGCAAATAAATCAAAAAGCATTAAAAGCTACATACGTTGATAAACCAACTGCAACTGATTCACTAAACACTTGTGTGACATATTTCACCTTCATTTTCTGAAAATTATTCGAGTGATATGTAAATTAGTTGATTTAGGAGCCAATCGCAGCGGTTTAGATTTGTCTGACATGTAGAAATTTTTAATGTCTTTCCAAGATGCTTTTTGTTATTAAAGATTATATCGTATTTAATCAAGTTATTTTGCACCGACTTCAATAAATAGGAGACATCGTAGAAATAATAGATTTTCTTATCGTTTACGAGAAGGTTTGGTTTTTCAGGTGATACATATATTCTTTTAATTAGGCTTAGAAAATTTTACTACTGCCCTAACATTCGCACCGCATTGTAATTGTAGCTTTTCTATGCAGTCTAATACTATCGACTTCAATTTGTCACCTTTACATATCGTATTTGTAAAGATGTAGCACAAGGGTTGTTTAACTTTTATATATAACTCTAACCATGATCACGTAGCAGTTTGAGCTGGCAAAAATTTAAAACCTACTTTAAAATTAACATTTTGGGGCTCGTAAAATATAATTTTAGTGAAAATTGTTTGTATTCCTCTATTTATCTCCTGCTTCTTAGTGGTTTATTTTTAAGTCCACTTGGGCTGTCACAATTTGTGCTCTGCTTTCGGGAAGTAATCGTTGGGAGATGTTAACTTCAATTGAAGTGCTTTCTTTTCACGTTGCAATTTAAGAATGTTCCTCCGTAATTTTCTTTACCTAAGAGTATTTGAGCTGCAAGCTTGAGTAGTTTTGGTATAGCTAGAGATGTTAACGGGCATTTATTGCTTCGCCAATATACCTTGCATCATTTGAATATTGGGTTTCAGAAATTGACACTTGTAATTCATTTAGGAATGGCAAGTGTTCACCACATACTCGTTAAGTTTTAGAGTCGAGATTTTTATGCAACAGATCGGACCTTCTAGATTCTGTTAACCATTCAAAATACCTACAACAAAATGTTTGTAATTTACTTAAAATTCTTGATGTAACTTAACTCGCCTGGTTAAATCTCCTTTGGGAAACCTGAAAAACTGATTCTACCATCATATTTAATAAATAAATAAATTCAGGTTATGTATTTGCGGTTATGGGATGGGGGCGCGAATTTTAAACTAATGGCATTTTTTTATTCAAATAATTTTATCGTCTTAGGTAATTTTAAGCAGCAAATAAGTTAAAGATAATCACCTGGATATACAAAATTATGTTTCACTCGTTTTTGTTAAACAACTATTCTTAGATTCTCAAAAATTTGAAATTGTCCATTATTAACCTAGGTCAACAATAGAAAAATTATTAACCACTAATAGAGAAATTCAACTTCTCAGTTGGCTAGGAGACGCAATAATTGTCCACTTCACAGCTAGTAGTAGAAAAAATAAATAATTAATTAAATAATCAGTTGCAAGAAATTATACATCTAGGTGAAGTTCAGATGTATACTACAAGCTCTGCTCCAGCATTTAATCCGTTAGTAGATAGGACTTATAATACATCTGCCTAATATTATATTGGAATCTACCTCGCCCGATACTTATGAACGTGCACGGTGCAGAAGCAAATACAAAAATTTAGTTGTTTATGTGAATGGGTAAGCGCTAAGTTAAACACGGGTCAAAACGTCCTGCCTCAAAACATCCTGGAGCCAAAACGTCTTGGCGCACAAAACGACTTAGACCCACCTAAGCCAATTACAGAATAATTACAAAACAGTAATTTTCTAGGAAGCCATATAGTCAACAAACTAGTATTTATATACTTCATTTTGAATTTACTATCATTGATTATCAAAAATAATACCACAAGACACATTTCGATTGTAATTTCAACATATTTACTAAAGGTAAACTATTCAACATACTATATTATACGGTGTTGTGGTTGTGAATAAACGTGTTTTCTGTGTTTGTAAATAATTTCAATTAATAATTGAAATTCTCTTATTGAATTATTAATTGTAAACATAACAATGCCGCACATTTGCAAGATTTGTACAGACCTGCTATCAAACAAGACGATTAGTATTCAATGTGCGCAATGTAACAGTCATTATCACGCTAAATGCATAACAAAATTGATCCAATAAAATCAATTCAAGGAGCTTTTGGATATGTGTCGATTGCATTGAAAATAAAAAGCTAAAAGCGATTCTACTAATTGTAAAAACTGTGATAGATGAATTAAAAAAACGCCGTTTCGTCTTTACAAAGGAAATTGCGCAATTGAAGAACAATCACGATCAAAATACATCTCTAAAAACTGATTTGGATACTAAAACTCTAATTTATGAAATTAATGAGCGCCAAAAGAGCAAACAATGCCATAATTTTCAATGCAGCAGAATTGCCTCTGGTAGCTTAACCGATAAACGTCAAGCTGATGTAGACTTTGCCAATAAAGTTATTAACTATTTATCTAATGGTGTGCAAATTATTAGCACTGTAAGATTAGGCAACTCATTGAATAAACCCAGACCTCTAAGAGTACAGCTACTTTCTAGGAATGATGTTCTCCTAATATTAAAAAACAAACATAAACTGCGAAATTCTGACTATGCAGTCAATATATCTACTGACAACACCCTTCTCAACAAAATTATTTCAACAGAATCAGAGATGAACTTAATGCAAGAAAGGCAAATGGCGAAGCAAACATTTACATTAAATATAAGAACGGTATTCCGGAAATTGCACAATAAAAACATATAGGCAATATATATTTTCAAAACGTCAGAGGTCTTCGTTCTAAAACGTCTAGATTTTTAGCTTAGTCTCGGAAGAAGAATTCGATATAATCAGTCTAGTTGAGGCAGCTTTAACTAATAACATCGCGAGTTCTGAGTTATTTCCAAGCAATTATACCGTCTTTCGTTGTGATCGTCAATACACCGTTACAGAGAAGGTGGTGTATTAATAGCTATTAAAAAACCTCTCACTTGTTTTTAATTGACACTGTAAGGCTTAAAGATAACGTGCCAAGTGTTGATATTATCGGCTGTAAGTGTAATGTGAATGGTGTAACTATACATATTTTCATCGTTTATATTCCGCCAAGCATCTCGACTTCTGATTTATCTCACTTTTTGAACTTTTGAAGAACTTTGCCAATGTCTTGACCATTTAGTAATTATAGGGGTTTCAACATTCCTTCTTTTATCAAACCGAATGCTAGTGACACTAAATTTAATTTAATTCATGAATTTATCTGCACTCTCAACCTAAGTCAGTACAATTTTGTAACTAATAGTAACAATAGACTTTTGGATTTAGTTTTAAGCAATTTTAAATGCGAAGTACAACATGACTGTGCACCCATTATTTTGGAAGACCTTAATCACCCGGCACTTATTATTTCTCGGATCTGCGTATCAACAAAGAAAAATTTCCCATCAATCCCAAGCAATGGTCTTTTGTTAGGTCTAAAAAAGGGCATCATCTAAAATTCCCGCTAAAATGATATATGACAATGTAGAGCTTACAACCCCTGATGAAATTGTTGAAGCATTTAGAAAATACTTTTCATCTGTTTATGGTCCAATTTCATCTAAATATGAACCATTAGATTTCCAATTCAATAATCTACCTTGTATTTCTATGCCACTAATCTCGGATGAAGCAACTTTGAAAGCAATTCAATCGCTTAAATGTAAAGTAACATCTGGACATGACCAAATTCCTAGTTTTTTATTAAGGATTATGCATGTGTTTTTGTTAAACCACTTCGATTTATTTTTAATTTAGGTCTCTCCACAAATTGTTTTCCAAACGCATGGAAAATTGCGCGAATATGTCCAATTCTGAAGTTTGGTGACCCTAGTTTAGTGTCGAACTATAGACCAATTAGTGTTTTAAACAATTTTTCAAAAGTTTTTAAGTTAGTGGTATACAATCAAATATTTCCTTACGTTAGTAACTATATTTCTCCGTATCAACATGGTTTTATGAGTCACCGTTCTACATTAACTAATTTAGACAGTTTTTCGCAGTTTACAACTTCCTATAATTCTTATGAAATTAAAAAACTTTGGTTTTAGTAACTCTTTACTATCTTTTTTGCCTCATATTTGAGTAACAGAGTACAATATACAGCCTTTAATGGTTTTCAATCTCAAAACTTTATAGCGACATCTGGTGTTCCTCAAGGTTCCCATCTTGGACCGCTATTGTTTATTATCTTTATTAATGACCTGTCAAACGATATTTCTTGCAAACACCTGTTTTTGCTGACGACCTCAAGTTATATAAGTCTATTGCTACTAATGATGATTGTCAATATTTACAAAATCAACTCACTTTAGTTTTCGAATGGTGCGCCAAAAATTATCTTCATCTTAACATTGCTAAATGTCGTATTGTCTCATTTACAAGAAAACAAAATTTTTAGATCTCCTTACTCTCTAATTTCAATTTATAACCCACTAGTTCGATTCAAGTTAGAGTACTGTAGCCTAATATGGTTCCCGTTGTATAAGGTACATATAGACCACATTGAAACTATTCAAAGAAAATTCTTTAAGTTTGTCGCGTTTGTGATCGATGGAGTTTATCCATCAAGAGGTTATCCCCAAAATCTTCTTTGCAACGATTTGAAACTCATTCTCTTGAATCTAGAAGATTGTGTATTGTCATCAAACTGCTTTTAATATTATTCATAATAAAGTTGATTGTCCTTACTTATTAAATGCTATTAATTTTGCAATACCAGCTTACTCCTCTCGTTCGACATTAACTTTTATAATAAAACGCCTAAGTCTAATTTGCTGTTAAGAGCTCCAAGTCAAATAATGTGTAGACTTTTTAATAATTACTGCTTGAATTATGATATCAATACTTGCTCAGTTGATGATCTAGTAAGAGCAATCACTACTTAAATGTATCTTTCTAATTTTTTATAATATATATGTTTATTTCTATTTTTTTCTTTCTTTTGTTATATTAGAACTTTGTATAACTCGTTGAATATTAATAACAAGTTTTCTTTAGTTTTTAGTTGTTCTGTAAATGGAATTTGTTTCTGTTGAACAATAAATTATTATTATTATTATTATTATTATTCCTTACTATTTGTATATGATAAGTTTTAATTTTCCTTAAACCTTTGTTGGTCTTCTAAAGTGTGAAAATTTAAAGGTATGAACTGACTTGCTATAAAAAAAAACAAAAAAATTATATATACTGGATAGTGCAACGCTTTGCTCTAGATAATTTGAAATATTTCTTATAGTGTTCAGAAATTATTGACGAAATGTTGAATTTCGTACAGTGTCATTCATCCAATAGTATTATCAATTTGATAGCATATATTTATAATTTTGAGAAGTATTTGAGGTATTCATTACCAAAACGCATTTTTATTGTTTTTTCCAATTGGGTCGTAGTATAATAATAATTTTAATATTCAATATATACGTTCACTTTATTACGAAGTATATTAGTTAAAATCATTTAAGGTTGAGTATAACTTATTCTGAATAACTAGCTGAATTAATTTGCAGAAACGTATGTCGACGTTAATGATCTATTTGTACAGGTTTCTGTATTACCCATAACATTATAGTACATTTAATCACATGTCGCCCATTTTATTTAATATCCTCTATTCATTTCATTGTTAGTTACGTATACAATTTATTTATCTATTCGTATGGTAACGTATACAATTGATATTAAGTCAACAATCAAAACAAATGTCAAAATCTTAACTAAGTGTCGACATACGATTAGTACAGTCGAATATATTAACAATGCAATCTTAAGTTTCTTGAATCTGTTTTTACTAGGTCACATGAATAAACAGAAACAGAACAGAACAGAAAAATTATTATAATAAAATACACACACAAGCTTAACTGATTTTAACTATAAATACGTTTATAGTTTAATAGTCTATTGTTGAACTCATCCTATTGAGACACTCCTCGCTTCGATCGTCTTGCCACAATCCCTATATTCAACAATAAACTACTTATACAATTGATTTAATAATATACGATTATCTGTTTCAAGATCGATTAAAACCATCCCATCGCTGCAGCTGAACTTTGCTTGTTGATAGTATTTGTTTTAATTGAAGTAAATCTTTCCGAAAAATGAAACATTACTCACCTATTATGTTAATTTTTATGTTTATTTGTATGAATGCCTAATTGGTTCAATCTAAGATTTATATAACATTGAAACTTTGAGAACTTATATGTTTATCTAAATTAAGTCATAAATTTGATAGAACGGAAGATAAGTGTGTTACAACAAAGTAAAAAGTTTTATTTTGAAAATTTATGATTATGTAATAATAGCGATTACTTTAGATAAAATTATTAAATCGGTCTCAACGGAATTCGAACATTTTCAAAATTGAATTCGATATTCCTGCGCACAAATTCAGATGAACTTGTGTCAGGCCAGTTTGATTCATAAATTTCTCCGACATGCATCCTTGCAAGCAAACTCTTGCTAGAAGTTCGTGTACGTACGTAGTGGTTTAAAGTGCGCTGATAAATTTAGGTAAGTGTTTAAAAATATCATACATAAATGCACTGCATTCTATTTTGAAAAAGAGTTAGATTTTGAACGTAAACGAAATCTGTAGTATGTTTCTTTTAATTTATATAGAAATAAAAATTTTGGAATTATTTTTCTTGCATTTAAATTTTATTTGAAGATTTTTGTACTAATAGTAATATTTCTTAAATGTAATTACAATTATTAATATTTTTAAGGAACCGTTAAGAGTTTCAGATGTAAAAAGACTGATATAGTTTTTTATAAAACCTTTAAAACAAAATTTTGGGAGACATTTTAATTAGTTATTATTTATTAATAATAATAATAAATTATTTAGACTAGGAAGTGTTAGGTGCAGTTATTACGATGAAAGTACAAATGCAAATAATATTTTAACTAAAAGAATTAATTAGTTATAATAAAATTATTTATTCCCATGCTACAATTCATATTACAAAGATTTCAAGCACCATTCAATTGCTCATAGTAATAATTAACGTTTGCCCACAATTACACCCACTCTTAATAAAACCAGCTGATACTCGAATTTGTTATGAATTATTAAATAACAATTTTTTGTATAATTATCAGTAATGGTAATGACTACACCAGTTTAAATCGAAAAGAAATGACGAGAAAAGATAAAGAAGTCACTCAATAAATCTTTTACATATTATACTATTTACATTGATATTCATGTTGATTTTGATATACAGTGACCGGCAAAGAGATATCCGAAAATTTCTTTTGGCAAATGAATTCAGCATATCGAATGACAAAAAAAGCACTTTGACAAATGTCATGCGACCACTGTCATGGCGGCAAATTAAAAAAATATCCATAAATATGTAAAAAGTGAGGTTAGATGACAAGATATTGAAAAATGCCTAAGAAAAAGTTGTTTAGAATTAGATTATACGTCTATGTGCAAGTTTTCAAAAGAAAATAACGACTCTTCTAAAATATCAGTTTTCCGGCATTTTTCCGGAAATATTAAGAAAACAAAATTTTTGCGTTTGATTTGCATGAAAAACCAAAAGATACTAGTCTATAAAGTGTCAAAAATGAATTATAAAGAACAGTTATAGGACAGTACACCATAAACCATCATTATCTTCGTCTCTGGCAAAAGTTTTTGCATTTGGTTTTATTTCAAATAAAAACAATAATTAGTAGTACGGTTAAGTAAGTAAAAATAGACGATTTGAAAAAAAAATTGAACTTAGCGACCCGACACAAAATGATCGTTTTGGTGCCAATAACAACACCTTTGAGTTTTTCCCTATCCAACGTTTGGATAGGATTTTTAACCCCTTTTTGGAGTACTTTTGGTTTTTAAAATTATTTGGACCTACTTCCCTTGGAGTTAAGGAACCGGATTTGCACCCTTTTATTGTTATACAGAGCGACCCTAAAATTTTACGTAGAATCCGAAAATGCAATAATATATAGGGTGTTCCATTTAAAATAATAAAAGTTGATGTCGACTTCTAGTACAACCGGAAGTGTCAGAAGAATGAAAATATTTTTGTTGAGTTTGCTTATTGGTTTTACGCATTCTCCAAATTTTAAATTTTTTCCATGTATACTTTTCCGTATACGACTAATGGCAGTACCCGGTGAGAGATATATATATATATATATATATATGTTCCTTGAACATCGATAATAATAAGGGTGCAAATCCGGATCCTTAACTCAAGGATAAGTGGGTCAAAATAATTTTAAAGCCAAAAGAACTCAAAAAGTGTTAAAACCTCTTTTCGTCAAAAAGGGTGTTGCCCCAAACGTTGGATGGGAAAACTTAAGGGTCTTGTAATTGGCACCAAAACGAGAACATTTGTACCGGGTCGCTAAGCTCCAACCTATATTTTTGCTAAACATTTTGCTTGACTCCACTATTGGTATAATGTACCATTTAAAGTGTTCATAAAAAGAATAATTTTCTAAACTGCCCTAACGGGAGAACTTTGAAACTATATCATCATATTTCTTTTAGCTAGAATTTGGCTACGCTGAAATATTATCTGCTCCGGATGATATTCTGGAGAAATATTAAGCAGATTGGAGAAGGAAATAGAAGAGAGTAAGTTAATACCAAATTGGCAGGCAGGCTTTGTAAAGACCGAGTACAATAGACAATATTTATATCTTGAAGCACATCGTTAATAAAGAGGTAGGAGGACGCAGGAAAAATGTATGCCTTATTTTTAGATATTAAGGCAGCGTTTGACAATGTGGATAGAGAGCTGTTGTGGAAAGTGATGAGGCAGAAGGGGGTAAGCAAAGATTTGGTAGCAGGGATAGAAGAACTGTATAAAGACACAAAATGTAGAACTAGAGTGGAGGGAGGATAGGAAGAGAGTTGTGGGTAACTAAGGGGCTTAGACAGGGGTGTGCATTAAGTCCAAGTTTATTTGCAATATATATTAGTGATTTAGAAGAGGTGATAAAAAAACAGCAAACAGAAGGAATAGTGATAGGGAAGAAAAAGTGAGGGTGTTAGCGTACGCGGATGATGTGGTTATAATTGCACAAATCAGATGAGAATGTGAGGCATGATAGAGGCAGTAGAAAATATTTAGTAAAGAAAAAGCTTGAAGCAAATGTGAAAAAAACTAAAATAATGGTGTTTAAAAGAAAAAAAAAAGGGGAGGAATAAAAAAGATGGTTATGGGGCAAAAAGAAATACAAAAAGTAGACAAATACAAGTATCTTGGGTATAATTTTAGTTATAATAATAAGGATGAGGGGCGTATAAGGGAATTAGAACAGAAAGGTAACAAGGTATTGAGTCAGGTATGGGGGATAGGGGAAAGGGTTTTTGGAAAAGATGTTGAAAAAAGAAGATGGTTGTTTTAGAAGTTGGTAAGAAGTGTATTATTGTATGGGGCGGAAATATGGTGATGGAAAGAATGGGAAAAGAAACACCAGGATATATAACAGAAGAAGTAAAAATAGATGAAATTAGGATTTAGACAGGAAAATTGGCAGTGAGATTTGAAGAAAGGATAAGAGACAGGGAAGCAAATGAGATACTATACAAATGTTGGAAGGAAGTGGAAAAATATTTAAACAAATACGGTGAAGAGGACAGGAAACATTATTATGAAAGGGTAGGGTACTCGAGGAAGAGATAAACAAGAAAAGAAGGGAGGGGGGAAGAATGGAAAAGAAAGTTATAAGTATAGATAAAGATATACAGATACAAGAAAGGAGTGCAAAGATAGAAGGGGAAGATACAATGTAAAGTACAGGAAGATAAGTACGGAAGGAATACCAGGATATCTGAAGGGGAAAAGAAGTATAAAAGAAAAAAGAATCATAGCGAGGTTTAGATGCGGGAATGATGAAAAGAGAATATGTACTGGAGGAATGATGAGGAGAGAATATGTAGGATGTGTGGCGAAGGGTGGGAGAATATCAAACATTTAAAAGAAATTTGTAGGAAACTGCGGTCCGAAGAGAGAGAGAGAGAAGGGAAGGATACTATTGGGAGAGAATGGACAGGGAATTGAATGGATGAAAGAAGTGATAAGGGAAAGAGAAGAAAATTTTGGTATGATTAATATGGGGATAAATTTTTGTATTATTTAGTTTTTGGAATTAAGAAAAGGGAACGGAAATTATATATATGGAGTTTGGTTTTAGTTTGTAAGAAATCGAATCTTTTATTTATGTATATTATTACAAAGAATAAATAAAAGGAATTGATTGATATTCTGCCCGTCCTCCATTGAACAGGGGCCCTAAATTGTCTTTGGTGATGACCAAAGTATCAATGTGTTAGTTGAGTCAAATACACAATTTTTGGAACATATAGTGAGTTGATGAGGCATTCATCTCTCCATCGCTTCCAAAGTCTATAATACAAAGCATTTTTAACTTCACACCCACACATCCACTCATTTTTCTGTTAGGTATCCAATTTGAATTTTTTATAACTTTAATAGATGGTTTATTTTCTAAACATATTGAAGGAACCGGTTGTTTAAGATTTTTACTGCGATTTTTCATCACACGTTTACTACGAAAACAAATTGTCCCCTAAATCAGCGACGGAATTCATTTTATAAAGCAAGTGAACAAACTACAACACTTGCTCACTCACCACGTATTATGCGGCATTGAAGAACCTTAAAATACAGATATCTCTACCTCCAATGTAATGTTATAGGCAGAATGGAACACACGTCTTAGTACGCGAGTGCACGCCGCGACGCTTGGTTTGATATGTTTAAAAATTTCAGAAAGAGAAAAGAGCCGGCGCTGCTACATATTGCGACGAATACCCTAATTTTTCTCGAGACCATCAATTTTCTGGCCTCCCACCAAAAGGAGCAATTAAGCGAGGCTGGATAAGCTGGATTATCCCATGAATGTACGAAAGTTATCCTTTTGCATGCAACAGAACGTATCCAAGATAAAGTAAATTTAGAATCACTCCAAGCAACGATATGCCTGATTTTAATCAAATTTGAGTATACAAATAAAATTAAATTTGAGAGCAAAACTGCGGTTAATAATTCTAAGCTAGGTATAGATAATCGTTTAAGCGGAGCTACCTTAGATTTAGCCATAACAAACGAAGTGAATACCAATCAATTTCTACAAAACAAAGATAGGCGTTAAATCGATGATATTATCTATGTAAGTGTTTTAATTGAAAAGCATCAGTTGCAATCTAGGGGTGTAGTCTGCATCACTTGTTCCGTTAATTCCGTTTCGGATTTCATCTGGATCTTGAGGAGACATTACATAAACTTTTTCCTTAATGAAACCCCAAACAAAGAAGTCTAGATTGAGATCGGGAGATCTCGCACACCATAACATAGCAGCAAAGTGTTCATCTAATCATTCTCTTACATTACTAGCACAGGGTGCAGGAGCACCATTATGCATGTAAATCATGTTATGGCGTATTTGCAATGGAATCTCATCGACAACATAGAGATACCCATTGGCATCAAGGAGATTTGGAGATAAATTGACCAACGATCTTAAGATTATTATTCCCAAAATCTGTATTAAATACACCATAAACATATGTAACGGTTGTAGTTCAAAAATAATAAAACTAAGAGAGTAACGGCTCTAGCTATACAACCTAGAAAAAAAAGAACAATAATATTTGGCTCGAAATAGCGCACTAAATTCGTGGAAAATCCCGTGTTTCTAAGTGTTAGCACATCAGTGTCCGACTTAGTCGGTGAGATGGGAGGTCCTTGAGGAACTGAAAGAATTAAACTGGTGCGTAACGAGGCGCTACCTGCTGGTAATAGAGTGAAATAAAACCGACCAACAGGAATTCAATAGGTTTTACTTAAGGTCTACTACGCTACAACAAACACAAATCAGAGAGACAAAAGACATATAAATATAGCAATTACAATTAGAATATTAGAAAAATCTAGGAGAAATGAGAGATTCTGTCGCATGAAACTTGCGTGCATTAGCAACAACAAAATGATTAAAGGTCGTGATCAAGTATGTCTCAATTCAGGTAAGTTTTTGTTTGATAACCCCAAAATAAAGTTAGCGTACCAATTTAAGATTGGTGATTAAGGAGACTCGACGTACACACGTCACTTACACACGGTGACTTAAAAATTAGGATTAAACTCAGACTAATACTCCCGCCAACCCAAAAGGCCTTTTGTTTTAGCTTCACCCACTTTATTTACAGCGCCCAGCTCTGATGGAGCTAATGAAAACAAAACCGAACGTCGAGTGGATGGAGACTATCCGAATAACAATTTGGTTATACACTAGGGATTCAACCGCTTAATGTCACGTTTACTTGAGTTCCGAACGCATGCAAAGTGAATAGGTTCCTTAAACAATAAACTTAGCTGTGTACTGATGCATGTAGTCCTGGTAAGAAAAGTTCTTGCTAACGACAGCCAGTTGACAGTTACTAGAAGATCGGTAGGATTTCTCTGAGGAGGATGAGACGACAAAGCTCTGGAAGCGGGTCGTATCGTTCGTAATAGCAGGAACGCAGCGTGCGCGACTCACAACCGTTGGAGTATAATCGGCCGTGCAGCTCCGAGGTAGGCGATAGCTGGTAGCCGGCACGTTTTGTATAGTGAAGGATTCCCAATTGTTCGTTCCAGCGTTCCCAGGAATTATCAAACAGTCAGATATTAGTAGAGTATGAGGTCAAGATACGTGCTAAAGCATACGTTGCAATTAAAATTAACACAACCACTAAACAAACCAAAGAAATAGCAAAAGAAAACACTTACGGCGAAATCGGTCAGGTTTTCTATTTCCACACTAATTTAACTTGCAATTATTGAAACCACATTGATATTTTACGTGTAATTTTTAGCTTCGTGAAGCACCGACGACCGCCCAATAGGAAGAAAGTCCCAAGATGTCCGCCGGTCGTTTCGATTAATATTGCGAATAATCGATCCACCAATGAGAAAAACGTAGCATGCGCGGTAAATTTGATTTATGTCGCAACGTGCAACTCTTACAATCTACGTCCGGGTTCGAGTATTTTGAACCGTAACACATTCACTCATCCCTCCAAAGAGTACATCTTCAACGGCGTTGCAAAAATTTAATCGAAAACTGTTATCGTTTTCATTTAGTGCCTAACGTTTACAAACATAAAAGTGGCGAAGAGGTAAAGCTAGCTATCGGGTGTTAATCAAGGGATCTTTTATACTGGCTCTAAAATTTTCTCTTCTGGTTGTATTGCACGCCTTTTTCTTGGTTGACTAGTATTAGCATTTTTTTTAGTAACCGAACTATTTTTACCTAGACGTTGTTTAAACATTTTTTAACGCAAGTAAATACGACGGATAGTTTTAGCGATGTACAACCACTTACTTCGCTTATTTACGAGTTACTTATATGGATTTACCAGGAATGGTAATTTAGTATTCAAATTTGGTAATCATCTTGATAACATGCTATCCCCTAATAATGTTTGTTGAGAACTGATTCTAATAGTAGGAGAGCCGGCTGCACAAAACCCTCCCTCATTGAACATCCGGCTGAATTTTATTCAAATAGATAGCTTTTTTAGTGGTTAACCCTGTGCCGGGTTTTATATGCTCTGAAACTTGATCGAAGTGTTAAAAAAGGTCCACTTCCGGTATGATTTTTGAGATGAACCCCCTTAAAGAACATCCAATTTTAAATACAAAAAATAAGAATAAAGTATAAAGAAATAAAAATACGTGAATGTTATATAAACTTAACTTGTTTCATTCCATACCTCTACCAATGTACGCGCAGCTTGTTTGACACAAACTATCTTTTCCACAAAATTTTCGCGTTAGTATGGACGGTATTCATAGTCGGTTCTTAAGATCGTTCTTGTCAAAGATTGTCTTATTTTCTGTTTAAATACATGGCAAAATATTACCCGTATGTTCTGTGAGGGAATTATTGACCCGTTACAAATTGGTAGCCAAAAGTCACGCGACTAATGGTAGCACAAAAATTTTGGGTCAAGGCCAGCGATGGCAGCATTGTTTTTTTATGTTCAGGAATGTTCGAGCTACATTTCCAAAAAAATCGGATGTTCTGTGAGGGAGGTACGGTACGAAAAATGCTGCCATGGTTCCTGTCAAGGTGGGGGGTGGCAGCATATTTTTTATCAAAGTGCTTGACATCCTGAATCGATTGGCAAAAGTTGCAACCGGATGTTCTTTAAGGGGTTTCATTTCAAAAAATCATACCGGAAGTGGGCATTTTTTTAACACTTCGGTCCTTAGCGAGATATCAAGGGTGAAACTTGCAGCTTGAATTTTGCATTGAAGTCTAAATTTGTCATTTTGAAAATCGTTTAAATGAATACTGTTATTTTTATGCAATTGTTTCTCATTAAATCCAAATGATAAGTTAAGTACGGATAAGATCGGCGCTTGACTCAGTAAGGTTGGCAACTTTCATCCTCGATATCTCGCTAACGGTGAAAAATTCGATAAAAGGGAAGAGAATCAAATTTTGTGTACAATCAGTTCTCGAAGTTTGGTACATTCCCCCACCCGGAATACCTTGTATGTAGGTTACTTATATGAACAACGTTATAAGATACTAACGATAATGTAGAATTGATAACGGCAAACTTCGACATGTCAAAAATGAGCACAATAAAATGTTCTTGAAACGGAATATATTAATAAAGGTATTATTATAAAATTATCTTTTGCTGATACATATCATAAAGACCTGTCATCACTCACTTTGTGGTTTCAAAATAGATGCATAATTCCAAATCAACCTAAAATAAGTTTGAGCTTTATAAACAGATTATCGACTAATTAAATCATGACATGACATTCTATGAACAATTCAATCCGAGATTAAAAATTAACGGATGTATTGCGAATTTAATTTCGAGTTTGCTGTACTGTGTAATCATCAAACACAAGAGCTTACTTTGACATCTCAATAAAAAGCCCTCAGTATAAAAATATTTTTAAAATTACAAAGTCGCATACAATGTTTTTCTAGTACAAAATTTTAATGAGTGACAAAGCCTACAACAAAATAAAAACATAAATATAAAATAAAATAATAAGTAGAAACAAAATTTTCTTTTGGAGCCTGTTAAATGTTGTTACATTCCATTTTGTCAATGGCAATTTACTTAATTATCAATTAATGCAATCAAGACAACCAATTTGGTCAAATATAATTATAAAATTGGTTCTGATAATAAAATTACTTTCATGTAACATAAAAAATTAAAAATCTAAATAAATATTAAACTGCAAGGACTCGTGTTGAAAATGTTAAGAAACTATTTAATTATAAATGCTTTGATTTATAGTAAATATAATTTAGTTTGAATATCCATGACTACTCAATTCTCAATTTTATCTAAAAAATATAACAAAACTTTGCTTCTCTAGAAATGTTTATAGCTTGATTCACATCTCGTGCATAAAATTTCAATTTCTTGGAATCTTCTATACAGAAAGTGTTGCACAAAATTTGTTTAGTTTTTGGTATTTTCTTTTTTACATAATAAATTATTGTCCTTTTTTGACATAATTCAAAAAAATATTCAAATTATTCTCAGAAGCTGGAATTCTGCACAAATAAGAAACAGTTTATTCTCTAGGGTGTCCCAGAACTAATAGGACATATTTTAATACAAGATTCCTTAGACGAAAACAATGAGATTTTTTATATTACCCATACTCAAAAACTGGATATTTATTAAGATACAGGGTGTCAAAGTGAAAAATTTTTGCATTTAAGTGGGGTTTTTGGTGTTGCAAATTGAAATTTGACCATAATTTTACTGTACTCGTAAGATGGCGCCACAAATGTGTCCAAAATTTTATTTAAACACACATATTTTTTGTGTTTAATTTTAGGGCTAGTTTTTCTTAAAATTATGATTCTACAATTATCTGTGCAAAAAAAAGTCATACTTGTTTGAAGTCTGTGTATGTAGCCATTTTCGAGATATTTGGGATTAAAATGTTAAGTGCATTTGAAATCCATTTAACAATATTGTCAGTTTTTCTCAAATTTATCCAGGCGGCTTTGACAAAAACAATTAAATACCAACTGTTTCGTTTTGGAATTTTGGCAAATATTTAGAATATGTCTATTGTTAATCTTGCATTTTTGATAAAAGTGTGTTAAAATGCCTAGACATAACTTATTTTCAAACGAGGAAATGCGTGACATGATTTGCACCTACGCGCAAGAAAATTTTAGTGGGCGTCACGGTTGCCGCCTATATTTGGAAATATTTGGATAAAAAAAATACTTAGCATTTGTAAGTTTTCTAAATAAACAAATTAGTTTTGTGTTCGTTAAACAGCGATTAAGTCTTTTACTCAGAATAATAAAAATAAATTAAAAAATATTTTCTTGTCTGTAAATGCAACCCATATCTCACATGTAATCATTTGAGTGTTTAAATAAAATTTTGGAACATTTGTGGCGCCATCTTACGAGTACAGTAAAATTATGGTCAAATTGCAATTTGCAACACCAAAGAAACCCCATTATGCAAAATTTTGTCAAAATATCTCAAGTACTTTTCAATTAAATAAGAAAAACTAAAATTAATTTTTCACTTTGACACCCTGTATCTTATATTAAAATATGTCCCATTAGTTCTCGGACACCCTGTATATTGTTTGACCTTATTTTTGTATTTTTACCTCCTTCAGTGTTATTCTTTTGCTAGATATAATTGTATAAAAAACAATTAGAGATGTAGTATCTTTTTGTTAGTGACAGTAGAAGATCAATAAAACACTTGCTTCTGTTTGTTTAAAATTAAAAATTTGTGAATGTTTCTTTGTTAACTGAAATTACTTTCTTTGCTTTGCAGATTCTAATAAGCTGCAAACTTGTACCTGGTACTTCAATGATATTTCATTGAGAAATAATGAAACGGATAATTTATCGATTGCAATTAATATCTTTAAAGAAAAAATATCCAACAACTTCATGGAGTAAATATGGATTGTTCGATGAAAGTTACATTTCGTCCATTAATATTCATTGGCTACAATTTCTTCCACCCCACAAGACAAATCATTACATATTGGCAGTTTTATATCTTATTATAATGCTTCTTGGGCTAGTTGAAATATATTTGTAATAAGCATTTTTGTGAGGTAAGTTGTAAAGTTTAGTTTTTTATTGAGTCACAGAGTGACAATTGAAACAAACTACAAATAGACACCCTCGACGAAATTTCAAAATAATACTAATTAAAATATACTATTTAAATTACGGATAAGTACAAGATTTACCCAAACAAAATTTATTTCAAACCACATTTCAGACGAATAAGGAATTATAATTGCAGGAATCGTGTCAGAGGGATATTCACAAAGGAACTTTAAACGTGCACACTGACGCGTTAAATCTCTAATTAGTATCATTATAATTATAAAGTGAAAAATTAAATTTAGAACGGAATATATATCTTAGACGTTGTGTGATTACTACACAAATAGCATTGGCTGTAGTTAATTCAAATGGTGTATAAACAAATATAATTAAATCCACAATTTTTAATATAATTCAATGTTGATGAGAAAATTTCTGTACGCCTCGACTTGAATTATCACGTTTCTTTATTTATTTTAATACTTCATTCATTCCTTTTTGTATTGGATGCTTTTTTAGAATACAATTTCCGTTTCCGTGACTAGATTGCTGTGATTGGGCATTAGGTTGGGTTAGAGTCAATAGTTAGAGTAAAGGGGTTCATGTGAGTTCACCACTGTATTTTTTCTTAAATTTCAGATAAATTTAGATTTGTCTTTCCTGCAATAAAATTGTTTATTTATCAACAACAATGTGTAAAAGCAGTTACATTTACATAAGTCGATCATTCGATAATAATTATAGGAAAAATAAAAATCTTGAATCGCCTGATCTAAGGTGATTCAAGATTTTATTTTGCTAACTGACCCCAGTTGGCTATAATATTATCGAAGGATCGACTTATAATAACTGCTTTACATATCCAAATCGCTTAATGGGACTGCATTCACCTAGGTGTAGCAACACTTATTGTTTGAATAGTTATTTATGTAATTATTACTAAATGATTACTTTTTCGCGGTAGAAAAAATTTGCTATACCTAGTTACAAGTTTCATACAATTTTTTTGCGTCCGTAGATATATTCAATAAATAAGTTGAATTAAAAATAACAAAATTTTAAATGCTCAAAAATGATTCATTACAACAGAATTGAGATGTTCTAAATTTTTTTTAAAAATAAATTAAATGTACACTCATGAAATTTAAAACTTGGACACCACAATTTCTGTAAACAAAAGTTTGCACATTGTGAAGCGGGCTTAAGGGTATCATTTACAATTCTAACAGCAGGTAGTCTCAGCAGGGGTTATCTTATAGAAGGACTGTAGAATGAATCATTACACTAAGCACGTTTTAGAAAATAGGTAATTTACGTTGCTTACTTAATTTTTTCTTTAAAGAATATATTTGAAGGTATCGCTAATTAAACACCATAGCTCGATTAATTATCGAATCAAAATTTTGTTTAGGAAATGTTTACAAAATAAAATTAGAAATAATTTTGATTTAAAAAACGTCTACAAGCAATAACTTTTAAATTAAATCAAAAACTAAACATGGTTATTTGGGTTGACTGATTATTACTTATTTTTAAATAAATCTAACCTACTAATTATTGTAAGTTATTAAAAAAAATCATTAAACTCTCTATTCATAATATTTAGTCCTTACAAAATGTATATTTTATGACGTTTCATTTTTTCTGTAGTTAATATAAAAGTGAAAATAAAAACTAAGGCAATTCTTATTGTCAACGTATATATTTAGTTTTTGACAAGAATTTATTACATAATTATAATTAAGATACCAAGTTATAGTTTAAAATTAAATGAAAACTTTTTTTAAATAAAGGTATTACTATATAAATAAATATAAGAAATCAATAATGGGTGTGACCTCCATTATTATTGATACATTCTTGGAGGCGTCTGCTCATTGACGCTATCAAGGTATCAATATAATTAATATTAATCGTTTCCCATGCGGTATCAATGGCTGCAATTAGTGCATTACGGTTTACTGGTATAAAATTTGGCCCTTGTTGTCTTCGGATAACAGCAAGTATTCGAGCCCAAACATTTTCGATAATGTTAAAATCTGGGCTTTTTGTTGTAAGGTTAAAGGTTCATTTAATTTCTCGTATCAATTGCGCACCCCCCCAAATTATTATAGGGGTTTTGCCTTTTTAAAAAAAAAAAAAATATAAAAATTTTATTTTAAAAAAAAAAATTTTTTTTGGAAAATATAGTGATAAGAAACTTACTTGTTGGAAAATATAATGTTCGTCTGGAGCCCAAACATTTTCGATAATGTTAAAATCTGGGCTTTTTGCTGGCCAGGGTAACAGCTCCAAGTTATTTGCTTGTATCCAGTTGCGCACAACCTGCGAAGTTTAGGGTCATCATATCCCGATAGTTAATTACGAATGTTCCAAGAAAATATGTGTAAATAGTAAATGGAATCTACTAACGTAACGTTAAGTCGTTAATTATAGTTACATAACTCTCCTTTCATAAGATATAGTTCATATTAATATGCTTATTGTAAAGCTTCGTACACACCTGAACAACAAACCGAGGAACAAACAGAACAACGAACCGAACGGCAATCGGAACATTAATTTGGACGGTGCTACGTACGAATTTTAGAACAGATTCGCAAGTCCTGATTGTTCCACGAACGGTTTGCGGCGTTCCCACAACTTGTCGGTTTTTCTCCGACATCAAAGAAAATGCGCGCGAATGCGTTTGCAGGTTTGGACGAATCTAAACAAAACGGCGAACAAACTTATGCGGGAGAATTAAATTATTTATTTTGTCCTCCCTTTTGTGGGTTTGTTGTGTTTTAGGTAATATTATGGAGTTGACAGAAGAAAAATGTTTTAAATTAATCAGTGTTTAAGAATGCAAGAAAAAATGATGTCCCTATTAGCATCATTTGGGCGGGAAATTTCCAAAATAAAAAAAAAGCGAAGTAAATTATAATTTTTACTCTTCTTTGTGCGTAAAAATTTGGTTGGCACTATCTTCTTGTTTTCGCAATTTTCTCTTCTCAATAATTAAATCAAAATATATGAACTGAAAACTACTGAAAATAATTATGAAAAAAAAAATTTTATTTTGTGACGTAATATTAGAAACACAAATTTATATCATATCAAATTTATGACAACTTAAAACCAAGAACGTGTATGTTATTGCTAAGAAATTATTAAGGAAAAAGCGCAATTGCAGTGTAAATATTTATAATTAGATATTTTCGAAAGTTTATAAGTCCTCTATTGTAATCTTAATACTTAAAGAAAATCCTGTCCATTAGCATTATAAGGAAATGGCTTTTACTTTATGAATAAGTTTCAATAACAATAGAATATCCTTGCTTGTTTAATTTACTTCCTTTGAGTCATATTGCTCTAAGGGTTGTTACATTGGTCATTAGAAGTATGTAATAAATAAACAATTACCTACTGTTTGAGAAGGGGTAGTGTGAACCAATAAATAAAGTAAGAAATGTAAATTCCATTTTAGTTTAAATTTTAAAGTGTTGTGAAAATGCCACCTCATCTCGGTGCTGATTTGAAAGCGCGGATTGTTTCGGAATTAGCGGCGGGCCGTAGCGTGCGTGAAATTTCACGTATGTTAGATATACCAAAAAGCACCGTAGGGCATTACCGAGTAAAATGGAATCTTGAACACACTTTGGAAAGAGCCATCGGAAGTGGTAGACCTAAAGTATCTACACGTGCTCAAGATCTCGAGTTGTTTCATTACGTAACAGAACAACCATTTGCTACATACTCCAGGGCTATAGCAGATACACATTTTCCCGGATGCCGTATAACTGCACAAAAAGATTAAAGGAGATGGGAATAAAGAAGTATAATGCTGCTGCGAAAGAAGTTCTCAGTGACGAAAATATGAGACGTCGTCTGGAATTTGCAAGGCGATATGTGAACGAACCTTTGGAATTTTGGAATCGAGTGATTTTTAGCGACGAAAAAACGTTCAATAGCCGCAACGATGGACCACTAAAAGTTTTTAGAATGGAAGGAACTCGTTACGAAAATAATCACATATGTCCTAAAAACGAAGTGGTTATTTTTCTGTGAATGTGTGGGGTTGGGTTAGCGCGCGGGGTACAGGAGTTTGTTGAGCTGCCAGCGGGCGTCACGATTCTGCCGCCCCCCCCCCCCCCGGAAACTATTATGAAACCTTCAGTCGAAGTGTTTTATCCAGACGAAGATTATATTTTCCAACAAGTAAGTATTCTTATTTCACTATACTTTCTCCAAAAATAGTTCGGGATCTGTTGAATTAACATTTTCATAATGTATTTTGTTGTTAAAGGACAACGCCCTATTCATACTTCGCGGGTTGTGCGCAATTGGATACAGAAAATAACTTGGAGCTGTTACCCTGGCCAGCAAAAGCCCAGATTTTAACATTATCGAAAATGTTTGGGCTCGAATACTTGCTGTTATCCGAAGACAACAAGGGCCAAATTTTATACCAGTAAACCGTAATGCACTAATTGCAGCCATTGATACCGCATGGGAAACGATTAATATTAATTATATTGATACCTTGATAGCGTCAATGAGCAGACGCCTCCAAGAATGTATCAATAATAATGGAGGTCACACCCATTATTGATTTCTTATATTTATTTATATAGTAATACCTTTATTTAAAAAAAGTTTTCATTTAATTTTAAACTATAACTTGGTATCTTAATTATAATTATGTAATAAATTCTTGTCAAAAACTAAATATATACGTTGACAATAAGAATTGCCTTAGTTTTTATTTTCACTTTTTATATTAACTACAGAAAAAATGAAACGTCATAAAATATACATTTTGTAAGGACTAAATATTATGAATAGAGAGTTTAATGATTTTTTTAATAACTTACAATAATTAGTAGGTTAGATTTATTTAAAAATAAGTAATAATCAGTCAACCCAAATAACCATGTTTAGTTTTTGATTTAATTTAAAAGTTATTGCTTGTAGACGTTTTTAAATCAAAATTATTTCTAATTTTATTTTGTAAACATTTCCTAAACAAAATTTTGATTCGATAATTAATCGAGCTATGGTGTTTAATTAGCGATACCTTCAAATATATTCTTTAAAGAAAAAATTAAGTAAGCAACGTAAATTACCTATTTTCTAAAACGTGCTTAGTGTAATGATTCATTCTACAGTCCTTCTATAAGATAACCCCTGCTGAGACTACCTGCTGTTAGAATTGTAAATGATACCCTTAAGCCCGCTTCACAATGTACAAACTTTTGTTTACAGAAATTGTGGTGTCCAAGTTTTAAATTTCATGAGTGTACAAATCGTAGCGATCGTAAGATTGTAGCGTAAAAATTTGGAATTTTGTGTGTTGCTGTAAGCTACAGATTAACGGTTTCTTGTAAATCCTTACAAACAGACCTTAAAAAATTTGACAGCTACAGAATTGCAAATAAGTACCACCGATCTGTAAAATATCAAATCATAATCATAATCATCATCATCTGTTCTCATGAAACTATGGATTTGGTGAACAAGTGCTAAAAAAATAAACTTATAAAAAATAAATACTGTTTTCTTAACCCTATTTTTTGTATAAAATACAAGTGGTCTTTAATATTATTTAAACAATCGCTGATAAATGTAAGGTTAAGATGTCAGTAAAATTTATGTGTACCTAATTGTAAAGGAGAAACTGATTGGAAAATAAAATGTGTTATCAGTGAAATATTATCAAGTCTCAAGGTGAAAAACATCTGACATCATACTTTTTTAAAAAGACGTTAAAAAATGGATCAATATATGAATAAAACTTATTAGGAAAAAGTGTGGACAGTCAGTGATTATGATAAAATATTATAAACATATGTAGTAAATTATTAAATATTACTTAAAAGATGAACCGAAGACACACTTAATTATAATTTAGGAATAAATGTGATTTTAGAAAATAATTAGGGTCACAGAACAAATTACTTAAATATGTTTTAATAAATGCGATTTCAAAAAAAATTAGACAGAAACCTATACGCCCTCCTTGTCCTCTTTCTCCTCCTCCTTCTCTTATGCAACGTTTTCTAATTTCACAATTGTTCTTTCAATTACTTGAACCTCTTGATCATCTTTACCATAGTAAATCTTTGGAATCTTAGATACTTATGATAAGTCAGCATTGTCTACTTGAATCATATGTTGACACCTAATTAATATTTTGATATTTTGCATTTTGAAGTTTTGTTTTGAGTGTTGGTTTAATATCTCTTGTATACGTAATTGCATTTAACTTTAGTTCTGTTTTTAAGAATTCAAACAATAAGTACATCTTAAGCGTTTAATAACTACATAATTCATATAGAAATTAATACAATAAACTAATAAATAAAATTAGTGACATCTGATTAAATGTATTATAACTACATGTTATCGGTAATACAGAAACCTGTATAAAAATATCAAACTAACTTCAACATACGTTTATGAAAACAGACAGTTATTCAGAATGAGTCATACCAACGTTATATGATTTTAACTTTAAGTGCATGGGTGTAATATTGGTTCTTGCATATTTGATTTCTTAACTTGTATTCATCTGTAGTAACAACGTCATTCGGTAATTTAAAATCTACCCTTATTAGTCATGAATAGATTAAAAGAGGAGAAGTTGGATTCAATTATTACATCTGTATTATACGTTCCTTGTTGAAAAATAATTCACCCATAAAACAAATGTGTCAGTCATTGTATTAAAAATCATACACCTGGAAAATGTCAAACTCAATAATCAGTTGTAATTTATCACGTGACTTAGATGTTGTTTATTGTATGTTTTTAATAAATAAAAATGTTTTAAAAAGTTGTATTTATTGATTGACAAAGTTTCGGCCTAAAAATGAGGCCGGATGTTGACATCTGGTTGTTATTTAGTAAATTTTGCTTAGGTGTTAGATTACACTTAGCTAGTAAATTAGTGCTAAGGTCATTAACATCGGATGTTACGCAATACTAGAACATTGTCCTACATATACATTTGGTATTAAATTTTGCTTAGCTGTTAAATTTCACAATCATGCATAGTATTCTTTTTTTTCTTCCTTCTTTGTTGGTTCTGGTTTTATTTCATGCTTATCATCAATGTTTTTCACAATTTTGATAATGGCTCAATAAGAGGTTTATACCATATAGCTGTTTAATTTCAAACATCAATATTTCTGAGATAATGAATTCTACAAATGATTTCAATATTGGATACATTCTTTATTGTGACTACCCTCAACAGCTTCATAGTGATTTATCGCTAACCCCGAAACATATGACTCTATCAAATTCAAAGTAGAAAACTTTAAAAGTTACTGATGACATTGTCAATTTTCTGTAAATTTTTATGATGATTTTCTTGTAGTACAGGAGACAAATTTCTATTAAATTCTTCGATTTTATGACTAAAACGATGCCTATCCCGCGCTATAGTTTACCATGATCCTTTCCTTGCTTAATCATAAGTAAAAGACCATACTACCATTATGTACATGTACACTCTATTCTATGATTCATCAAATGTTACCTTCTTCATCGCTCACGTTCTCCAACTCATTAATTTTCACAATTCAATCCTTGTCAATAAAATAAACAATTCACGGATTTTGAATGTCATATTTAATTCCTACAAACATTATACAATATACATGTCTAATTAATATTTATTTTATTCGCCGCAGTTTCCTATGGGACCCTTGCTTATAGGAAAGTGATTCGAAAAAAAACTCTATTTCAGTTCGCACTGAACACTTTGGGCAGTGTTGAAAAAAATGAGTCGTGTAAGAAGGTGTTAAATGGGACTACTAAAACGTCGGCACTTTTAATTAATTAATAGTATAAAATATTTAAATATTTAAAATTGTTCGTTTTACATTGTAATTACTTTACATTGTAATTACATTACATTTTTTTTTCGAATCACCTTCCTATAAGCAAGGGTCCGTAGGAAACTGCGGCGAATAAAATAAATTCAAACAAATAAAAAAGATGACCATCTCACTAAATGTCTAATTAAGTAAAACTTAAATCCCTTAAATCCCTGCTTTTCAAAGCTTCAGCGAATTCCATCACCCGTCCTCCTTCCATAAAGTAGCGGTGAAATCGTTCAGGTAAAACACTTTTAAAGTTTTCTGTTTCAACCATTATACGTTGACTAAACTTGGTATTTATTACATCAACATTCACAATCTCTTATGTTTTTTACGAATAAATAAGTCCGTCAAGTTCTCGAAAGGTTTAAAATAAGTATTATTATTTAACGGTGTGAGATCCATATTGCTGGTTGAATACAAGAAACTGAAGTAACAAACTGTTGATTACTTATTTTTATATAGGAAACCAACATTTTCTACCTCATTTTAACATTAGTATATAGGTTAAGTAAGCAGTTTCATTGCCGTCTTGAACTCCAGCCCGTCAGGTTACTCGCTTTTGTTTATTGTGACGTCATCGTAAGAGTCTTAAGATTCCCGCGCATCGTTGAAGAACTTTCTTGGTGTTTTTGAAGTTAAATTTGGCATTTTGTTGATTTTACGTGTTGGTTTGTTGTTTTGTAGTTGTATATTTGTAAAAATTAGTTTGTGTTGTATTGAGCCAGTGTGTGATGTGTTTTAAACAATTGCAGGTTAGGAAATTTTTCATATTATTTAAATAAATTCCGTTTTACTTTTTAATTATTAAACTTACAATACATAAGCAGGTAATGGTATAAATGCATTTTTTAAAGTTAACATCCCTACCATATTATGTTCCTCTACTTCTAGAAAATGCCTAATAAGGTGTTGTGTGTCACTATGTGCTCATGTTTTCCTTCCCTAATGAAGAATCCCTAAGTTCATTATGGTTAAAAAAATACCTCAAAGTGATTTAGTTGTTTCCAAAACACTTGTGTTTGTATGAAACATTTTCGAGATGAAATTATAATAAGAAACCATGAAGTGATTAAAGATGATGGTTATTACATTTTATTCTCATTAATTGTCCTCTAATAATTATTCTGAATGTTATAGGTTCCCTACTAACCTTTAAACAAGTCAATTTCCATTTGGGAAACATTCTTCTAAACAATTACTCCAAAATAAGAACGAATGTAATTGCAAATACCTGTAATAACAAACAAAATTAAATACTTATAATAAATAAATTTTAACCTATTTCAAAGTTTAATCAATTATTACTCGGTGTAAGTAGTCGCAAATTTAATAAAATTATATGCTACAAAGTCACTTACTATTCGAAGTTATGAAAAATTCGTGGTGAAGGTAATTACTGAAATTCCGAGGTGATCACTTTTACAGCACAATTAGAGTTAACCATATCCGCAACATCTGGAGTTTTTTAGACAGATTCTTCTATCGTTTAGTATCTCAAACGTAGTACTCAACATGATTAAAATTATAATATTTATGAAATTAAAGCATGTGACGACTCTTACTGTAACGTCACGATTTAAACCTGACGGCCTGGACTTCAAGACGGCAATGGCAATTTTAAGGAAATGGAGGGGGAAATGTGAAACCGGTGTAGTCAGACCTAACGCTTACGTTTAATTTGCACTTTCTTAACCTTAAGTTGATATTTTGCAAGTCAGCAATTATATTCCAAGTAGATGCACACCGTAACCCTTGAACTAAGCTAAGCAACCGTTTTGTAACGTTTTCAATTCATATCGGTATTCCACTTAGTAAATTCTACTTATAAATCAAAAATTACACTTATTGTTAATAAAGATTAAGCAACATCCGGTTTCAAGTTACGTTTTCAAGGTTATTAACTACATAAGCATTCAACTTCGATGATGACGCCATAATGAAAATTTATTGGGTAACTGACTAGACAGCGCAATTTTATCATTAGATAGATAGATAAAGATTTGTTAACGTTAACAAAATAAACTAAAACCTTAAATTAATGAACATATGCAGTAGTATATAGGGTGTCTCAAAATTGTGAAAGTTTTGATGTGGTCCTTGTAATAACAGGTTTTGTAATACTTTGAGTCTAGTATTAGAATATAATTAATTTTAATTTTGTTAAGTATTTTATTGAGGTACTGTTAAGAAGTTTGTAATAGTTAAAAAATAAATTAATCTTTTACTTTATTTCTATAAAGTGTACTTCTTGGAACAGATTAAAATTTTCGTATGCATTTTTCTGGTAACGGACACCCCATAACACCCCGTGTACATTTACTTTTTAACTATTAATTGAACTTATGATGATTTTAGGTATAAATTTTCAATGTCTGCCAATAAATAAATAAAACAATAACGAAAACATGACAATTAAGTTTGTATACATACAACGGAAGTAACTGATAGGGGAGCGTGGGGGAATGACGACCAGCGGGTAATTGCGACCACACAATTTTTTAACTCTCCGGCTTGAATCTCAAATTAGTGATATGATCACCCTCTAGTGGACGGATATGTAATATAATTACAATAGTGTTTGTATTGGTAACTGTAATACTACTACAAAAAAATCGGTTGGTGTGTTGATGTTAGTGCATCTAATTTTCTTACTGAATCGCCGAAGGCATAGAAACAAAAGTACAAGTGTTTTATTGATGAGAAGTTATATTAAAGGTATGTAAACAATGTATTTTACGAATTATAGAATAAAACTTTTCAATTCTTTTAATGGAAAATTCTAACTACAAGAAATAGTTTACATGTGACTGCGGGTAATTGCAACTAAATGCGTTGGGCAATGGCGACCGTATTGGTCGCAATTACCCTTACAGCATTAGCATCATAGTACTATTATCACTAGGTTTGTTTTTCATTTTGATTTCCAGGATGCCCCGTCACTACACGCGTAAGACCCAAAAGCGCAATGGACTCAAGAGAATCTAGAACAGGCTATTGCTGCTGTACAATCTGGCACACAAATCCGTTCTGCAGCTAGAAGGTTTGGCATACCTTATGGCTTTACAAACCAGATTGCGGAAAGAGAAAATAATACAGCAAAGCCAAGAATGGGGCGAAAATCAATTTTTTCTGATGAACAAGAGAAGGAAATCGCTGATCATCTAAAGATGTTAGCTAAACTGTTTTATGGGTTAACTCCCTAGAGAACTGCGTCAGGCAGCATTTCAATACGCAGAAAAAATAAGATTAGCCATAACTTCAATAGAACCTCTCAGATTGCGGGAAGAATGGTATTATAATTTTATGACCAGAAATCCTACCATTAGTAAACGCAAACCTGAAGGAACTAGTCTTAATAGAGTGACTGCTTTTAATAGGTTAGAGGTGAGCCTTTTTTTTTGAACGCCTTGAAATATTAATGGCAAAATGGAAATTTCAACCCGGAAAAATTTTTAATGTTGATGAGACCGGAATCTCCAATGTGCAGCAACCTGAACATATATTAGCAGAAAGAGGTCAAAAAGAATTGGTGCGGTAACAAGTGGAGAAAGGGGAAAAACTGTTACCATAATTTGTGCTATGTCAGCATCAGGGAGGTATATCCCCCTATGTTTGTTTTCCCCAGACAGCGAATGTCACCACATTTGCAGAAAGATGGTCCAGCAGATGCTATTTACGGCGTCTCAAAGAATGGTTGGAGTAATGAAACCCTCTTTCTACGATGGCTTCAACATTTTAGCAGCCAAGTGAAGCCTACTGCTGAAGAACCAGTTTTGCTGATTCTTGACAATCACTGTAGCCATATCTCAATTCAGATATATGATTATTGCAAAACTAATGGCATCATAATGTTATCAATTCCTCCTCATACGTCCCACAGGGTCCAACCTTTGGACGTAACATTTTTTGGACCTTTTAAAAAAGCATTCAAAAAGGAATGCGATTTATTTCTTAAATCTAATAAGTTTCAAAAATTACACACTACGACATGGCATTATTATTTAATCGGGCCTAACACAATGTGGCAACAATTGAAAAAGCTGTTTCGGGATTTAAGGCAACAGGTATCCATCCAATAAAACCTGGTGTGTTTGGTGAAGAAGACTTCTTTCCAGCTGATGTGTTGCTGGAACAGGATCAAGAAAATCCTAACAAAAATAACATTAATGACATTCATTTAAATACAACAGCACCCATTCCAGCTGCAGACCCAGCAGTACCTTCCACGTCGGCCTCATTTCAAGATATCTCTCCACTACCAACACCGTCAACGTCCAAAAACTCTGCAAAATTCTTCGTCGAAAACAGCATTCAGAAATTCTAACTGCAACTCCCATGAAGCAAGTATTACTTGATAAAGAAGATAGAAAGACAAAGAGACAATCCAAAAGAACTGCGAAAGAAGCTAAAACGAAGGCATACACCAAACCGAAGAAAGTCAGAAGAGAATCCTTTGATTCATCAGAATCAGAAGATTTTGACGAAAACCAACTTGTTGATGATGATAGCCTTGATGACATGGAAGATAATGATGAGGTACCATGCTTAGTGTGTGAAGAATATGGCAAAACTGAAACATGGTACCGATGCAGAAGTTGAGGTCGTTGGGCTTATCATGAATGTAGTGGTGCTAACTCACCAACAAACTACTGCTGTGACTTCTGCCTGTGGCCAAAACCAAATGTTCGACGTTTAAATTTTAATTTTTGATAATTTGTTTATTTTGGTTTCATGTTACCTATTAATAAAAAGTATTTTAAGTAAATTCGTATTGTGTTTGTAATTGTTTACACCTTGGTCGTAATTACCCCATACATGCGGGTAATCACAACCAAAGGCATATATAAAGTTTGAATTTTTTTCTTAAAACAAAACCTTTTAT